>PYSP01000013.1:128791-174661 GCA_003049395.1 Pseudohalonectria lignicola
GGGTTTCCAAAAACAACAAAAGGGAGACCATTTTTCATAGAACTTGCCGTTCTTTTTCCAGCCGCACCTTGCTAGGATAGTCCGATGCGACCTTGAAAGTTCTCACCATCAACAACCAGAAACATCCAGGTTTCTGTTCTCAGACCCTATCGACCAACAGTGGGGGACTGGGTCTCTTCTCGTGTTTCTTCCATGCTGTTCCTTGCTTTTTGTCCCGTTGTTGACTGGACAGCGTTTCTGATAAGAAGTTTTGGCGGAGGGAGAAACAGGCCGGGATGGGCTCACCGTGTTTACCATAGTACGTAGTCTGTTCCACAATCGAGTCTCCAGGGTCCAGTCGTTCTTGTTTCTGCTTCTCGGCTAGGTCCCGTAACTGCAAACGCTTCGACATCGTCAGGCCCGAGCCTCCTCCCTACTGCGTATGTGCTACGTACCTGCCTACATAAGTCGCAGCCACGGGCTAAGCCTGCCCTCCCGTGAAATCGTGTATGCCGTGTAATGTGAGGCGTGCATAGTACGGATGTTAGCCGACGACGGTGCATCCCACAATTCCATGTGCCACCTTGGCCGCCGTTCCCATCTTCAATGCCATCATGATCCTCTGAGGGGACGTGTGGCAGCCTGAGCCTGCCTTGCCCCTGAGATAGCACACCCAGAGCGGGAAAGCTGGGCTAGGCTGGCCAGTGAGTGGATGCCGACATCCTGACAAGGGGCCGAAATTGGAAATCCGTTTGATTGTGAAGTGCCAATAGTTCACCAGCAAGCTGATCAATATTCCTCGGTCCAATTCGGCAGTCTCGATAAGCTATAAAGCTTCTACACTAGGCTCATTCGCAGCCGCTTGCTCCATGCACTGGCTTGCCTAGAGCCTATAGCAACATGGCAGCCACGCGTGCCCTCATCCATGTGATTGCGATAATGGGTTCCTGGACCTCATCCTGTTGGCTTGTGAGCAGCCGACCGTCTGTGACTGTGTGCCCCAGCTCTTCAGCCCGGCCGATCTAGCACTGAATAGCGCATATCGAAGTAATCATGAATATCATAACCGCAATCTCCATCGAGGGGGAAAGAAGCCATCAGGCCCAACAGCAGGGGCAGCTCCACTGATAAGGCTTGTGTAATTTTTGATGAATGAGTGCTACGTACTCCTACCCTAGGCCTGAATGAGCTTGCCCGTGCTCGCCCATGCTCGCCACTCTTGCCACGTTCCACGTCAGCCAGCCACTCATCAAACATCGTGCTTCCGGCTCATACTATCTCCTATGGATACTTCGAACCCTTGACGATAACATCAAATGGCATTCTCTGTCTTTGCCATGCACTCCGCTGCCAAGCTTCTCATTACCTATCTTCAATATTCCTCACAAGTTTCGGTATTGTCGGGAACTCATGCAGCATATAGTGTGAACCGGCCCACACGAACTAATATCAAGTTCGTAGACTTGGACCACGGCTCGGATCTATACCACACACTGACTCAGGTCAGGTCTACACTATTCGGTGTGGGACAAGGTGGTAGGCGCGGATACGGCTGGTGCTGTTGTAGGTAGATGTCATCTGTACCATTAGGTCCATAGGTAGTCGCTGGGTCTCTGTTTCTCTGAGTTCTGGCGTTTGGCAACTACATGATGGTATTATTGTTCCGTTTCAGCGGCTCCGGTTTGCCGGTATCCATCTGGGGCTTCGGAACGGGAAAATGCCCGCTCCCATGCGGGCATAAGTTATCACAGCAAGAGTAAGACCCGTTTAATCTGGTCTGGCTTCGAGGGAGTAGAATGGTCCATCTGAAATATCAGACAGTCTACTATAGATGGGTAAAACTTACGTACTTAGCGTGAATTTGGCCTGCGCAAGCGCAGTACAGTAGCGACAGACGATAGTCAGACAGGAGACGTGTGCCAGAGAGGTGGTTGAAGTAGAAATGTGAATGCGGCTCGGTGAGAAGTTTTGTCAGCGGAGCAACTCGGCACTTTGTTGACGAGATTCACGCCTGTTGATCCTTTGACCCCGGTCAAGCCCGTCTTCAAGGCAAAGTGGGGGACATGTATTACGGCACATCGGCGAACACATACTCCGAATTCCCACGTCAAGAAGAGGAAGACACAACATAACACATCGAGTAGCAAGGCTGCAGGAGACAAATTCGGTGAGAGGATCGGTCAGAGAGCCATGGGAGGGCTGGTTGGATGGCAGAGAGTAGGGTATATGGGACGGGAACTGGGACAGGAAACAGACGACTACACTGAGAGCATGAATAAATTGCTCGTGGTGGGCATTTCGGTGGCAAAAATGTACTCATCATCGCGATGTTGGGTTGTGTGCCAAGGTGATAAGGAAGCACGGCGGCTCTCCTCGAGGGCTCTCAGTGGCAGCATTGACGCTGGAGCCAGGCAAGCGGGAAATTTGGAAAGAGTCGGATATGATCACTGGTTGCCTAGGTGGTTGACGGGTTGAAGACTTCATGTGGTGGGGCAAGATCTTCGCAAGCCGAGTGGTCATTGCTCGGCCTGAGGCGTTCATGAAGAGGGGCCAAAAAGCTAAGGCCTGAAGGCGGCCCTGGCGCTTTGGGGCTCTCATGTAAAGACTGACGCAGTAAGGATTGATGGACAGCGGCAAAAGCGACTTCGATCACGCGCAGCGTTGAAAGCTGGGAAGTGGGAGCACAGGCTTCTCCAGACTGAACCTCGACTGTGCTTGCCCAAAAATACCGAGCGGCAGGACAAGCCGACAGAAGGATCAATAGCAGGTTCAAAGCAGGCCAAAAACAGTAGAAGTACGCCAAACCAATCCAACCGCCCGGCTTGGACCTGGATCTCATACCACACGACATTGGCTTAGCTAGCGGGCGCAATCGCAACCGCAACTTCTCCCAAGCTCAAAACCCGACGACGACACCCGATTTCAACCTTATCTAATCCGCATCCGCTCCATCGTCACGGCCGTCATTGACCTCGACAAGAAAAGGTCCTATTGCACATTTCTTTCCAATTGCCGTCGATCGTTAGTCCATCTGAGCGGCTCCTTGTTCATCTCGAGACCGAACCATAAGGCGGGCGGCCGAGGGGGACCGCGAACTCTTGATGATGGCACAACAAGTGCCTCATCTGTCGACGGACAAGAAGCGAGTCAAGGTCTACGAGCTCCGTAACAACGACTGGTACGACCGAGGCACCGGCTTCTGCACTGCGGCCTACATTCCGGTGAGTCCCTTGCTCCATCCCGGTTGATGCCCAACCGGATCTGGCATCGCGGAACTGCCAGGGACTGTCATTTACCTCGCGCGCTTGCACCTGCGCGCCCGCGCAATGCGGTGGAAAGAGTAACGGTCGAAATCTGAGGATTCAATGCGATCGCGACTCCATGCCATGTCCCTTCATTGCCCTTGACTGACCTTCGCACTCTTCCATGGACAGATAAATCCACAAGCGGATGGCGACTCCCCCAAGGAACCCAGAGTTGTCGTCGAGTCCGAGGACCAGCCCAACAGGCTGCTTCTCGAGACGCGCATCTGCAAGGAGGATGGCTTTCAGAAACAACAAGGCATGGCGCGACCGACCCCAACCCCGTTGTCGTGTTATTGTTGTTGCTCCTGCCTTATACATCGCTCATATGATGTCACGGCGGAGGCGTGGCTGACATGCAGGCTTCATTGCAGAAACCCTGATAGTATGGACGGAGCCGGTGAACGGCGTCGACATGGCATTAAGCTTCCAGGAAGCCGACGGATGCTCCATTATATGGTGAGCATGCACCCCGCCAACTCCCCTTACGCTGTCGGGCCATGAAGAAAAGAAAGGCATTCATGACTTTCTGGGTGGCTGACTTTATGCTTCTTTGCGCTCAGGAAATTCGTCAACGGCGTCCAGCAGTCGCTCCACAATCCCATGGGCTCTCACGGTATTTTCCCTAGGCTAGCAGGACGGGAGGAGCCTGGATCAAGCGGCAGCTGCTAACTTGTCAATACTGGTACCAATGCAGAAGATAATATTTCCGATGACCTCGCTCTAGACCTTGCGAGCCCCATCGCGCTCCCGCCACCGGAGCTGGGGAACCTAAACGAGCTAGAGCAGACCATCCGTATCATGGCGTCAAGCGCTACGGGACGGGATGCGTTGGCTAAGTGCGTCATGAGCGAGGACTACATTGCCAGGTTAATACCCGTGGTCGAGATGGCCGAGGATCTTGAGAGCCTTGCGGATCTTCACCGGCTGTGCAGCATCATGAAGTCTATCCTGCTGCTGAACGATACGAGCATCATTGAGCACGCCGTCTCGGACGAGTGCGTCCTGGGGGTCGTCGGCGCGTTGGAATACGATCCGGACTTCCCAAGCCACAAGGCGAACCATCGCCAGTGGCTGAACAACCAAGGCCGCTACAAGGAGGTGGTGCGGATCCAGGACGACCAGATCAGGAGGAAGATTCACCAGACATATCGACTGCAGTACCTCAAGGACGTGGTGCTTGCCCGGATACTTGACGACCCGACCTTCTCTGTCCTCAACTCGTTGATCTTCTTCAACCAGGTGGACATCGTCCAGCACCTGCAAGGGAATGTCGGGTTCCTCAACGATCTGTTCGGCATATTCCGCGATGCAAGCGAGGAGCAGCTGCGTAAGAAGGAGGCCGTACTCTTCATCCAGCAGTGCTGCGCTATAGCCAAGAACCTGCAGCCCCCAGCGAGGCAGACACTGTACAACAACTTCCTCAACCACGGCCTGCTTCATGTCATTAACTTTGGCCTGCGGAACTACGACGTCTCGGTTAGGGTCGGCGCGACCGACATACTGGTGTCCATGATTGACCATGACCCGCAGATGATCCGTCAGACCATCTACCGTCAGCTCCACGAGAGCCAACCGCCGCTGACTGACACCCTGATCGACCTGCTGCTCGTCGAGGTGGATCTCGGCATCAAGTCGCAGATCTCAGATGCGCTCAAGGTGCTCCTCGATCCCAGCCCCGCTGGACAGCCACCGGAGAACTACGCCAAGGCCAACGGGGAGATGATGAGGCGGCAGCAGCAGCAGCAGCAGCAGCAGCCGCAAGTTGACCCCCAACAGGAAAACTTCCTGGCCCACTTCTACGAGCACTCGGCCGTGAGGCTGTTCAAGCCACTGCTCGACCTCGAAGGCCAGGAGGACCCCAGGTTCTCGGTCATGAACGATGGCATCTTTAGCTACCTGAACGAGATCCTTTGCTTCTACATCCGCACGCACGGCCACCGCAATAAGATCTTCATTGTGCACCACAACATCTCGCAGCGTTTCATGCAACTGATCACATGTCGCGAAAAACATCTGCAGCTTGGTAAGTAACAATGTGACCGCCAAAAGAAGAACCACAGGCATGGTTCGTCCCTGGGAGGAAGAGCCCTTGAGAGGAGACGCCCAGGGAGGGAGATACCCAGAGAGTCTGAACACTGACAATTCCTCCCAACGATATCTACAGTTGCTATCAGGTTCTTCCGCCATCTGATCTGCTCTCAGGAGGAGTTTTGGATCACCCAAGTTGCTGAGAAACGGGTGCTGGGGCCGATTCTGGATGTGCTGATTCGCACGCTTCCGAGGGACAATCTTCTCTGCTCCGCCTGCCTGGACGTCTTCGACCTCATCAGGAAGGAGAACATCAAGCCTCTGATGAACCACGTTGTCGAAGCCTACCGGGACAAGGTCCAGTCTCTGGCGTACCTGAACCCGTTCCCGGAGTTCCTCGGGCTCTATGACCAGGCCCAGGGATACGCGTCCGCGATGGACCCCTACTTCCTCGAGTCTGAGGAAGATGTCGCGACGAACAAGAGGCCGAACAGTGCAAACACGCGAGGTATGATGGAGCACCTGACGGTGGACCCGGAAGAGGAAGCCTTTTGGAATGCTCCAGAAGACGAGGACGAGTCACAGGCCCTTGCCCGGGCTGGAGGCTCCGGCACGGCGGCGGCGGCGGGTCAGCTATCTGGTGCCGGTGCCAACGGGGTGACCCCCACCCCCACCCCCAAACCGCTGGTCGACTACGCCTCGGACGAGGAGGCTGACGACAACGGCGACGCCGTCATGACGCCAGCCTCATCATCGGAGGCGGACACGGCGTCCAAGGCGAACCCGGACGGCGGCGACGGCGACGACCGGGCGGTCACGAGCGCGCGGGGCGGGTCCCCCTCGCCGGCGCTGCCCCCCGCGCCGGCCGAGCGCGTCTCGGAGAAGAGGCGGAGGGAGGAGGACGAGGAGGAGGACGAGCTGGGGAAGCTTTTGGTCCAGAACAAGAGGCGGAACAGCAGCTCGGCGAGCATGAACTCCAACAGCTCGTCTGTGGCCGCGGCCGCCGGCCTGGGCAGGAAGAAGGGCTTGGTCGGGGGCCACGAGGCGCTGGCAGCGAGCGGCGGCGGCAGCGGCGGGGCCAAGAAGATCAACATTAGCATCACACCGCCGCTTAAGATAGCGTCTAGTGGGCAGGCTTCCACTCAGGATAGCGGCACATGAGAGGGGCGCACCCCCTCCCCTCCCCCTCTTCTCCCCAGCCCTATGACGTTTTGGCACTTTTGTCCCTGGTCTTTAGTCTTGCTTTAGTACTGGTCAGCTCACGCGCGGCCCCGGGGGGGGGGGGGGGGGGGGGGGGGGGGGGGGGGGGGGGGGGGGGGGGGGGGGGGGGGAGGGGGGGGGGGGGGGGNGGGGAAGCGAGCAGTAAAGTCGAAGGTCCGTCTCGGGTAGGCATCCGCTCGAGATGGGAGTCTCAAGGGACAAGGGCAACACTCTTCAGGGTTGTGTGATATCCTTATACTGGCATGGTTTGCAAATCATCTGGTTATTCTTCGGGTTCCATTCTTTTTCCTCTTATTCTTTCTTCGCCCTTTACAGTTTTATCTCTCATTTCTTTCTACAAACATGGCGTTGGTTGGCCGGCAAATAGGGCGAAGTGGGAGGCACATTTTTTCTTCTTCCTTGTCTGTTTGTTGTTTATTATTATTGTTGTTGTGTGACTTCGATAAGTTTCTTGACAGGGTGGTTGGGAGAAGAGAGGCAAATGCGGAACGTAACGAATATACAGCACAGGAAATCATGAAGAGGATATGGATATGGCCTGTCTGTTTCATGTCAGACGACCAGTTCACTCTGTTCACTCGGCTCCTCTAGGCCCTCACCGTAGCTCAGAGTGAGTACTCTTCAAGGTTTCTCGGGATGGGACTGCCGGGGTTCGCACTGGTTGGTGTCACGAATACGATGGATTGAAGAAGAATAAGAAGCAGCACCAGCAGCTGCTTTGCTTGGTTTTGCTGTGTTGGTACTGTCTATATTGTGCTGTAGGACTGTAGTGCTCTGGATCGGGAGTCCTGAGCGGCGAGAACAGCTGTTCAAACAGGCCGACCCTTCTTTCAGACTCGCTTCTCTACGGGATATGCTAACTAGCGGGGTGGAGCGACAGCCGATATACTCACGATTAAAATTATATCTAATTAGCTACCTAGGTATGCTTGATTTGAGTCTCCTCCAAGGAAGAGAGCACTAAGACACGTATGTACATCGAAAAAAAGTGGTAGGGAGGGACCAGTTGAGGTACACCTTCAACCCACCCACCACCATTTAAATCCAAGGAAACTCAATTGGCATCACACCGTCTGCCTGAGGATTGCACTGGGCATCGTCCGTTCACAGCATCTCGGTGTACATGACGGGCAGGAAGACGACGCAGGCCTTCCAGAGGATGAGAACGCACTGCACCAGGACCAAGGGCAGCTTCCAAAAGTCCAAGGGACTCCGCATGGACTGGCACATGTGCATCCAGAGGCCGAGGAAGGCGACGCTGAAGAAGTGGTAGGCCAGGGTGGCGGGCCTCTCCAGCATGCCGCCTAGCATGGCCACGGGCTCGTCCGTGATCCCCTTCTGGAAGTAGGCGAAGCAACCAGTGCGGAGGGCGTCGAGCCGCCAGTCCGAGGCCGCGAAGAGGCTGTAGAGCGCCTGGGCCAGCACGTTGATGATGGAGGTGAGGCGCTTGCGCCGCCAGTGGAACGCCCGCATCGCCCGCCTCACGGCCTCGGCGTCCGCCAGGTCCGGGACCAGGGCCGGGCGGAGCAGCTCCGAGACGATGACGGCGTCGTTGAACGCCACCGTCATGCCGCCGCCCGTCAGCGGGTGCCGCATGTTCATGGCGTCGCCCAGCACCAGCACCCCGTCGTGCGCCGTCTGCGCCGTCGGCGGCAGCCAGCTGTTGGGCATGCTCTTGGGGATCCTGCCGTCCGCGAGCGCCGCCCTGGCCGCCGGCCGCACGCCCTCGGGCAGCGCCGGCACCACCACGTTGCTCAGGTAGGCCCTCACCCCACCGTTGGCCGGCGAGGCCGCGGGGAGGCCCTCGGGCACGTCGATCAGCGCCCGCGTCTCGTGGGTGCCGATCTGGTAGAGCAGGGCGAGGAACTGGTCGCCGATGACCACGTGGCCGAACCCCTGGGGCGGGAACTCGCAGTCGATCAGCTCGAGGGCGTAGAACTTGGACCGCACGATCGGGGTCTTGCCGATGTACTGCTTGCGGAACTTGGAGGCGTAGCCGTCGGCGATGATGGTCAGCTGGCCGAAGAAGAAGTCGGCCTCCTTCTTGCCCGTGGCCCTGTCGGTGGTCCGGGCCTCAACACCCAGGACCTGCGGCGAGTGCGTGCCCACGACCGTCGCCGTCACCTCCGTCTCCACGACCGTGATGTTCTTGTGGCCCTGGCAGGCCCTCCTCAGCTGCATTATGAAGCGGCCGTGGTGGAAGCCCCTGCCCTCGGGCTGCTTCGACTTGGCGTCTGTCTTCTTGGAGCTGCCATTGGTCTTTGCCCCATTGCTGCTGCCATTGGGAGGGTGATTTGCTACCGTCGAGCTGGCCTTGGTGACTCCGCCCCTCTCGTCGACGACGGGGTAGGGAATGGCGACCTCACTGCCCTGGTATAGCACGTGGTAGCCGTAGCAGGGGATGGCGTCGATCCCGTCGAGGCAGTGGCCCAGGCCGAGCTTCTTGAGCGACTCGACCCCTCCGGGTTGCAGTAACTCGCCGACGATGCGGTCCGGCTCATGCATCCACCGCTCGAGCAGCAGGACGCTCCGCCCTTGGTTTGCTAGCGCGAAGGCGATCGCACACCCAAACACGCCGGCGCCAACCACCACCACGTCCGCCTCGTGGTGCTTGGTCCTGCGATCCACCCGGGGATCGGCCGTCTCGACCATTGTCGTCATTTGGGCTGGAACGTGGGAGCGATGTCAACTTTGGTGGCGTCGGGTCTCGAACGGGAGCTGGTCGATGGAGAAGGGCGAGACCACGAGAGGAGAGGAGAGCGGGGAGTACTTCAAAATTGACCGTTTCACTAGCACTTGCCACTCAATTTTGATAGGGACGTTAGGGGGGTTTCGAGCTAGTAATCGAACAAAAAGTAGCACGGTAGGTTCCGAGTACGGACAAGTGACAGCACCACCCAAGGTTATATTTCACCCAAGGCAATAACCACGCATTGGCCAAGACTCAAGAATGGGGAAGCCCGCACATGACAAAGGAGCAGCAAGACTAGCGGGGAGGGAAAACGACCGTGAGACGCAGCATGCGGGCGGCAGCGACGCCAGAAAAATAAGACAGGAGTTCAAAGGTTCAGAGGTCCAGAGATCAGATTGTTGAGGTGAGCGCTCCCGTCCTTCTCCCACCAACAAAAGCTAAAATTCGCAAGATTATACCGAGTCGATTCGCGCAGCAAATCGTCCCATGCGGATTCTGCCGGGACATGTCTGGCCAATTGTGGCACTCGCATTTCCCTGACCGCCAAATTCCCCAAATCCGCGTCGTCACATGTCGTCCGATCCAGGCTTGCCGGGCCCAGAGAAAGAGCCCAAGAGATCGCTCCGAAAGCGTGCTATCGGCGCAACTTTCCCACCATTTCCACTCTTTCCGCCCACTGGCCCACCCGTGGCAGTCCCCGCCATCCTGAAAAAGGGGACGCCACAATTTACAAAGAAGACCAAAGAAGAACCGGGTTACTGGTTCCTGGTTGCTGAGGCTGGATCCTTTTCGGCTCTAGTTGCAAAATGACTCTGGGAACGATAGGCAAATCTTTTCCAGTTAGGACCTGCTAAAAATGCCGGGAGTCTAACCCTTATGAAATATGAAAATGCTCACCGGACCGACATACAAGGGAAGCCATGGCTTGATATGTGATTAGACTGGGATGTAAGCCGGACGGACGATCGCTCCTCTGTGCACGGGCGGTGGTATTGCAGGCTCGAAACAGTGCAAAAAGTTTACCACAGGTGCTTCTTTGGTATGTAGTGCGTAGATAGTAGGCTGGTATCAAATATTTATACCTCCTGAGCATACGTACTCCCTTTGCTGGAGGAGGAGAAAACAGCGTTGACCGCTTTAGTGGAACACCAAGGGGTTGGTTCTCTTCTCTCTAATTGGTATCTAATTGTATCTCTCATTCTGTACTATACAGCAAAATATATGCGGCGTCGTCATCATATGAGAAAAGAGAAATAATACGTTGGACCGATATCCAAAACTGGCAGCGGCTTCTGCAAGATAATCCGCCTCTTAGTAGGAGGCAGTATTTGCACTGTAGAGCCTGGGACAAGAGGCTTCGTGGACGTTTCATCGTAAAAGAAATCAAGATCCACTGGCGGCCACGAGCAGCGACGTGTTTGCTGCCGCGTGTGACTGTGTGGACAAGCCGCAGCCGTGAGCCTGGTCATGGTGCCAAGTATCGTGTGGAGCGGGAGGAGGAGCAGTAGGAGGAGCAGTAGGAGGAGCAGTAGGAGGAGCAGTAGGAGGAGCAGTAGGAGGAGCAGTAGGAGGAGCAGTAGGAGGAGCAAGAACAGGTGCAGGCGTGGGAGCTGGATCAGATGCTGCCGCCGCCTGGCTCTTTTCCTCCAGAAGGGCGGCCTCGAGGATCTCCAAGACCGATTTCATCACGACCCGCCTCTCCCCCACCAGCAGCCGGCGCTGGTCCAGGATGTTCCGCATCGCCAGCTCCACGTTCTCCAGCGCGGTCGCCAGCGCAGCAGCCCTCCTGCTGGTGCCTTCTCCGCTGCCGCCGCCAACTGTTCCAACACGCTGCTGCTGCCGCCGCTGCCTCGACTCCTCCTCCGCCACCGCCCGCTCCAGCCTCTTCCGCCACCCCTTGAGGTGTTTGAGCAGCTTCAGGTCCGAGCCGGCCATGCGCGCCCAGCAGCCGTGCTCCGTCGCGATGCGGACCAGCGCCGAGGCCTCATCCGCCTCGCCCAGCATCAGGTACGACGAGATGAGCACGTCGAAGTTGGCGGCGCTGAAGCCGGGCACGGAGCCGTGCGCCTCCGCCGCCGACAGGGCGAAGCCGATGGCCTCCCTGTAGTTGCCCGCTGAGTGCGAGGCCGCGGCCGCCCGGCCCAGCACCCCGCCCGACACCCGCACCCCGCCCGCCCGCACCGCCTGCAGCACCGCCCGCACGCGCCGGTCCACTCCGTTCTGGCCCAGGCCGTCGTGCAGCGCCTCGA
Organism: Pseudohalonectria lignicola; assembly: GCA_003049395.1. Lineage (NCBI taxonomy): Eukaryota > Fungi > Ascomycota > Sordariomycetes > Magnaporthales > Ophioceraceae > Pseudohalonectria > Pseudohalonectria lignicola. Next base: position 140,266 of record PYSP01000013.1, read on the forward strand.
GCTGCGACGAGAACAGCGGCGTCAGGCACCTGTCCACGTCGACGCCCTTGGCCTGCGCCGCCCGCAGCAGCCGCAGCGGCTCCGCCAGGTTCTTCTTGTCCAGCCGCATGTAGGCGACGGCGGCGAGGCGGAGGCACCGCGGGCAGTGCGGCATCCCGCCGCCCGTCGCCGTCTTGTACGCCTGGATCGCCCCCTTGGGCCTGCCCAGTCTAAGCGACTGGGTCATCGCCAGGAGCACCCGAGGCGCATCGACCGAGGCCTGATAGCCGCGGTATCCGGCCTTCGTCTGGTGGGTGGGCTGGTGGTGGTGATTGTTGGCCATGTTCACCATGGCCTTGGGCCTCACCGAGGCAATCAACCTCGAGGTGACCTTCCTACAGGCCGGGGACGCCAGCGCTGCCCCCTTCATGATGTTTTCCGTGACCTCGTTGGACAAGTTCGGCGTGAGCAGCTGCAGTCTCTTGTAGACGGCCCGCAGGTACACGAAGCTAAACTTCCAATGGTCTCGGCAGCTCCGCAGAATGGCGTTGCCGAACGACGCGTCCAGCTGGCATCCGGTGCGCGTGCAGTAGTCGAGCCAGCCCAGAAACGATCTCACGTCGCGGATATCACCGTAGCGCTCGGCCATGAGGGTGACCATGTATGTCGATATGGGCACCTCGAAGTCCTGAACGAAGCTCCTTAGGAAGTCCTCCAGCTCGCTGACAGTGTGTGTTCCGCCGAAAACCTTGAGGATTGGGACGAGGATCTGTGAGCCTTCTGGGGATGCGAGCGTAGTTGCATTTGCCTTCGCCATCTCGTCGAAATATTCCCGGACAGAATTCCATTCACCAGCCCTTGCGCTCGAGAGCGCAAACAGGCCCAGGATGCGTACATCCTTCTCAGCCGAGGGGCGGAGCACGATGAGTTCATCGAAGTAGCGCTTGGCTGCGGACTCTTGCTCCGCTTCCAGGGCTATCTGGATCATGGTCCGGTATGCGCCGTCCGGATGGACGACCAGAGCAGATATGCCGGCCCCGTCACAGAGGCTCTGGAACAGCTCAGCTGTCGCCCCGTAGTCTTTGGTGGCCTGCCAATGTGAATACATGAGATCGCTGACCCAACTCGTCCGCATCCGCGTCAACCCAATAGGGAGCTGCCCACGTAGACACTCTAGGACATTGGCTGCCATGAAGCCGCGGGTGGCCATGACACACCCGACCACGAGGTCGCCCATAGAACGGTACTGCGCTGTGCTGGGCTTCAACCCCGCCGTCTTGGCCAACCAGGACCGGATGGCCGTCTTGCCCATGTGGTGCTCGTGCATGAGCTGGTACACCCGCTCCAGGAGATGCCAAGCTTCCAAGGGCTCGAGGTAGGTGAGAACTCGGTTCAAGAGCCGGTCCGCGTTTGCGGGCTTCCCCAGTGCGAAGGCGGCCCTGATGAGCCTCTCGCCCACCTCTAGCATTCGAGTCCCGTGGACCTTGAGCCCTGGGCTGTCGACGAACATGGGGAGGAAGAGCTTCACTGCCTGGTTGTACTGGAGGCCTCTAGCCTCTAGGTCAGCATCACGACTGATCCCATCGCCGTGCTTTGAGCCCTGGGGGTTGCTGTCTTGGACGGGAATCAAGGCCTCCACGACGGGGAGTGGGTCATGGGCAAAGTAGACCTCCTCGTCGAGTTTGCCCGTGCGAATAACCGTCCGCAGGATCTTCCTGGCGCTAGACATCAGCCCTGCTTTCTGGCATGCCGTTGAGAGGTGGGCCGAGGATTGGAGCAGCGCCTCCATATAGGGCTTGAGGCTCTCTTCTGGCCCTTTGAGAGTTTGTACCAAGAGGTCGGCTGCGGCATCTAGAGCTGCTGCATCTGTCGAGCAATAGATCGTTGAGAGATTGGCCACGACATCATCGAGTTGTTGTACCGACGTTTGAGTCGAGGACGTGTGCTTTGGGAGGCTCGCGGGCTTACGAGCCAAGCCATTCTCAAAGCCACTTGGTCGTACTGCAGGTCTCGGGTTCCGTCTGGGTATTGAAGACGCTTGGGGGATTGCATATTTCGAGGCCAAGGCCAGGCCGTCACGCGGCTGTTGTGTTTGTGTTGATGGTTGCGGTGTCTGCGTTGACTCGTCAATGCGGACAACCGTCTGCTGAGATTCCTTGTGCTCCTTGATTTCCACGGTCCCGGTCTTTGGTTTGGCCTTCGACTTCTTTCCAAGGCTCGATTGAGCTCTGGGAGGGTAATCCGAAGGGTATGGTGGCGGTGGCTCCTGGAAGTGTGCGACGTTGGAAGACAGCCTTCCCTCTGGACCGGCCGTCCCTTTGCTATTTTGGGAGTCACGGCGTTCGAAGGGCCATGAGTCGAGCAGCATCTCCTCCTCCCTGGAGGCAATGAGCAAGGAGAGACCGTCGGCGCGGTAGTTCCTGCACGACCTGAGCCTCTCGGCATTGGAGATTGCATTGCGGGCGGCATTGATCCTCCGCCGGCGGTCCTCCGTGATTAGCGCCAAGGTGCAGGTTGTGCCGAGGACGAGACCGCGAAGGGTCCGTATGGCCGCCTTTGACGGCGCTGGTACTGGGGCTGACATTGCTTAAGCTGGCCGAGTGCCATTTTGCTCGTGCATCGTATGGTGGGTTGATGGGTTTCTGCGTTGCCTCGTCGGAGTCAAACAGGTGTGTGTCGGGGCAGATAGGCAGTAGAGGTCAGAGAGTGTCGATTGCTCCAGCCTCCAGACGAGCACAGTTGATGGCCTGATCTTAAAATTGTCGCGATTGAGTGAACTAAGGTTGGCCCACCTGTAGTACTAGCCCGGCTCACAGCAAAGGGGCCCCACCCACGCACTGAGCCGAGCCGGGGCCTGGGTACGCAAATGCTCGGATACATGCATACCTAGGTAGATATTACCGAGACCAAACCACGTAACCAATTCCCCAAGACTAATCTACCCAGGGTCCGGTATCCAACATCCAACTCTCTCGCAATGAAGGGTGGGTGATCACATGCAGCAAGCGAAGATGTTTCTATTACACCCTCCCTGTCTAGGTACCTAGGAAGGGATCGCGTTTCTATCCGTCCTTTAAAACGCCTACTCCATATTTCCACAAGATGAATTTGTACATGGCACTGTACACAACCGCGAAGTGTCGTACGCGGTTCACCCCACCCCTTTCTTCCAGCTCTATAAAATCATTTTTCATGAAGCCATCTCGGGCCGTTCTAGAGGCATTACAGTCTCCAGTTGCCGGAGGATGTTTTGGTACAGGAAGAGCATGCATCCGCTTTGGACACTGGTCCAGACGAAACGCGGCCCGACGCCTCTGAACCAGCCGCCCAACCCTTCTGTCTTGTATATGAGCTTCAAACCGGTGAATATGCTCGATGTTTCCAGGTTGGCAGCACCAGGCCGGGGGGTATGCGTCGAGGGTGATGATGTTGATATTAGGCGCTTTTGTGGGTTTCCGCTGCTGCTCGGATGCGAGGTCGGTTCTGTTGTGTGCCTGGCAGGTGTGTCCTTTGCTGTCGGTGCTGCTGTCGGCTTGGAGCCCGCGGCTTCGGGGTGAAGCTGGGTCTGCAGCCTCGTCTTGACCACGTCCAGAGGGCACGTCATCGCTCCCGCCAGACCGCCCGCCCCCGCGCCCGTCAAGAACTCCAGCTGAGGGCCAATATCGCGACTCTGCTTCCAGGCGCGGGCCCAGGTCTGACCTTGCTCATAGAACATGAACTGCAAGGCGGAGAAGGGCAGGTCGCGGTAGAGGGTTGCCTTGTAGCCGTAGAAAAGCGCCGCGAATCCTTCCTGCCGCACTATCGTTCGGATAGCGTCGAAGGTGCCCCTGTAGTTGTATCCCGAGTTGAAAAATGGATTCTTGTAGCGCCCTTGCAGCTGGAGCCGCGTTTTCAGCACCTCGGACGGGACGTAAACGATGGAAGCAGCGAAATCCCCGAGGAAGCCTATAATGCCACGTCGTTAGTCCCAGGGTCGCTTGTGACGAAGCTGGAGGGGACAAGATCGGGTGTGCAGGGTGCTGGGTGACAAACCACTTGTGAGGTAGGCGATATGTGACTGCACCCCATAGTCCAGCATATGCCGCTTGCTGTACTCATACGTCCCGAAGAACAGCACGGTTCCGGGGAAGGAGCCAAGCAGGGCGGGCAGCCAGCCTCCGTAGAGGCCGCGCCGGATGCCTTCCTGCCGCAGGATTTTGTAGTAAGATGAGCCTAGGGATGTGTATTTCGGGGGGATGTGCGGATCGCCTTGTTGTCTCGTCTTGACGGTATCCAGGGAGTGCATTAACATGTCACCGCTCGTTCCGCCGAGGCCGCCGGCCAGCATGGACTGCATCGAGGCACACGCAAAAGCTTGACGTCAGCATTGCATTCAACAAACAACGATGCATGTCCCTTGTGGTCCGGAGAGCTCGATTTACATGTATCAACGGCGGCCGGCCCTCATATTCGCCGCCTCCAGGGCTCATAGTATCAGAGGCTCGCTGGTGGCTCCCGATAATACCGTCCGACAGGGAGTTATTTTGCACTGGAAACACATCCTCGGCCAACAAGGCTATCGGCTGCGCGGGGGCAAGTGAAGGACAAGGACGAATCGCCGTACTGTTGGGAGTAATTGTTGACATGCCCGTCTCCCTAGTATTGGGAGGGTATTAAAATAAAGGCGACGCACCGCCTGAGCTTGCGGGCCGCCCGTCAAAGAGTGAAGGTTGAGCAGAGAACTTTGAGCCCCAGATGTGGAAGTTGTGCAGCTCCGAGCTATCTCGAAGCCGCTCATGCGTTTACCGGGATTTCAAAATTCTGCTGGCCTGGCCCGTGCAGGATCTCTGGTAGCTCCGTAGCACCTCTCTACAACCAGTCTAGTTCATCCTCAATGACGGCCCTTATCTCAGGTTGAAAGCAGACTTCCTTTTCATCTCATCAATGTCCAATTGCTCCGAGAGATCGCGTTTGCGACACATTGAATCATGCAGAGGAATTTGAATTGGTTCAGCTTCGGGTCCTATGAGTTGGCGCTTGTCCTTGCTCTTCGAATCCGAGTGATCCAGCGCGGCTCGCACACTCACGTAGGCTCATATCATGCAAATCGTAGATGCAACACATATGACAGGTGCAAGTTCAATGTTTTCGCGGACTCGCTGCCCTTGGCGTCTCAGAAGAGATTGATGCTGGGATTCATGAGCAGGGGCTCTTTCCCTATGATCTAGTTCCCTTGTACCGACGGGAGCGGGTATGTTCGTATTATACACAACCTGGCGATGTTTTGCACATATCATGGAGCGTCATTCTCAGGCGCCTTATTCCCATCTTACTCGAAAGCTCTCTGAACGCCAGGCCGGACCGGATGTTCCCACCACCGAATGCGTCCCGCCCGGTGAAACGGATATAGTATATGTGTGAGACGGCCGGTGACGAGGCACCGCGATATGGCGCCGTAGTTGTTGCTGTCTATGGAATGACCTTCGCCGGCATCTCCTTCGACCCAGATGTGGCCCTGTGGCACCCTGACGAACATGTTTTGCCGGGTGCGGATGATGTCCCCTTCCAAGCCTACCACCCTCTTGACGACTTGGGACTCTGGGTTATTGGGACTCCTGGATGGGGTCCAAGTCAGGTCAACAACATGCCCACGGTGCAGCTTGCGTGGTAAAATGAGAAGGCGAGAGCTTTACCCACCAAAACATCACGATCATTCCACGCTCGAGGTTCCGTTGAGGGTCCCACTTGATGCTGAGACAGAGGTCTCGTCGTAGTGTTTCGTTGTACTCCTTGTTGAACAATGGGTACATCGAGGGGCCGACGATGCGGGTTATGTCGGCGACATGGTCGTTGACATATATGAGAATCGGCAGCCATGTGGCCAGCCCGATGAAAGAATATGAGAACTGGCGCAGGAAGGACGGGGGTTGGCGGCTGCCGCTTGCCCTGGCTCCTGCTCGAGCAAAGGTGGACCATAAGCTCATATGGGCTAGGTAGGATGCCGATATCGCCTTTTAAAGGCCCTTAGTCCTCACATGGGAAAGCCCGGACTTGTTGTGTGGCTGTATGTGTGCTCGAAGTTGTCAGGACGTGATGTGGTGGATCGAGAACTGAATAGCCATTTCGCGATCCGAGATGTTAAAATTCTTAATAAGCGCTTCAAATCGATGCGCAGTAAGAGTGCTCAAGAGCACAATTCTTGAGGCTCACTCCGCCACAATAAAGACGTCCTTTCATAAAAGACTCGTTAATAGTCTCGTTGGCAGATATTCATACGTCATTAACATTTTGTTTCTACAAACAACGCTTTTTGTGATCCCCTCCGGGTATGAGATTTTGCAGTCTAGGACAATGCCATCTCCCGCGCTTTCCCAACCCAATCTAGGGTCCCAGAGCTGTACGCATGAATGACCCCTTATATGAACCAACCAATGACCCAATACCTCCCGTTCACTCAGCTAAGACGACGCGCGCCGCGCCCACTCACAAGCTCTTGGCAAGAAACGCAGGAATGCGGAGAAGAAGAAAAAAGGGGGTGGATGGCGGCCGTTCGCACTCCTCCTAGACCTTACACCGTTTCTGGGATGTTCTCGTCGCTGTCGCTGACACTCTCATCACCGCTGACCTCGGCGTTCTCGCGCTCCCGCTTCTCCATGAGCGCCTGGAGCTCGGCGTCGTCCGACTCCGTGACGGCCTTCGGCTCCATCCTGACCACCAGCCTGCCACCCGAGCCCTCGATGTTGGTGCGAATGTCGACGATCGCCTGCTCCAGCCTCGAAATACCCGTGTTCTTGTCTAGGCACGTGTTGGTGAGTACGTAGAGCGGCGGCGACACGAGTTTGACCTTGACCTGGTTGTCCTGCGTGTTGCGCGCCTCGGCCGTCCGCAGTGCCGTCTTGATGGCGTCGATGCCGTCGTAGCCGAAGCAGGTGACCTCGACGTCCGCGCGCACTTTTGTCGGTTGAGGGGTGAGACGCTTGCCGATATAAGACTTCAGCTCCTCGGCGACCGGCTCGCTTGGGAAGGTGATGTCGTTCCAGACCTCGGGGTTCCTGGAAGCCGTCAGTGAACGAACGGTGCAGAGATCCGGGGTCGTCCATATAGGACAGAGGCGAGGGAAAGAGGTTTAAAGAAAGAGCTCACGTTATTGACAGTTTGAATGCGTCGATGGAGTGCCCGAACTTGCGGTTGAGCGGCCAGGCGATCGACTCGTACAAGGTCTCAATAGGAACCAGGGTCTTCTCGGCCACGTGTCGCATGATGGAGTGGACCATCTTGCTCTTGTTGTACCTCTCCTCGCACTTGACGATATCCTCCTGGCTGACACGACGCTTCGAAAGATCGATATAGCCCTTGTCCTTGTCCACCCTCAGGACCACCACGACCTCATTCCGTCCGACCCGAATCAGTTTCTGGATACTCCTAATACGGCGTCTTGAGAGCTCCGAGAGCAAGATCATGCCATCGATGCCATCGTACTCGAGGAGCTTGACGTATGCGCCCATATCCGCGATCTATCCACATTGATTAGTCCTCTCCTCGGGGCAGACTTCTAGCCGTGGCGTGGTGGCATGGCAAGGACATGACGAACCTGCTTCACTGTTTGGGAATTAGCACTACGAGTCCTTCGAAACAATATAGCTTTGAGTGCTGGGCTTGTGCTCACCATTGACCATAACAAAGCTGTCAATTTCGGGATATTTCTCCTCGTAGAAGCGGCAGTTTGTTAACGACATCTTGGCGGAAATGCTGTCGGGTGTCCCGACGATCTAGATCTGGAATATGGGCGCTGAACGATAGAGAAGTAGGTTGGTAGGTTTCCAATATTCTGTAGGGATTTCGTCACGCTAACAAGTTCCCCGTAAGCGGTACTTCCTGCTTGCGTAGATAGCAGAGTAAAAGTTCGTCGGCCGTTAGAAGAGCTGTCAGAGTCACAATTCGAATTTTGAGGCTGCGATTGAATGTGATTTGAACTTTAATGGTGGGGTTATCTGTAGTGGTTTGCGGCGGCCGCACGCCACCACGGCCTTGATTGAGGGGTGGGTCCGGAAAATATGCAGCTCCGTATCTGTCTCAGTAGGGTCATATTGTTTGCTTACATCTATTACTCTAGCAAGGTAGTCACTGATTTTTGAGACTGGCCTGCTTGCCACAGATACAAGGAGGCTCTTCTATTCTCTAAGCTTCCTAAATAATGTCGATAGCACAGATTAGCCTGCAGCAAATGACTCATGTGCCAGAGTATGTCCTTAAGCCTTATGTTGTCAATCTAGTTCCCTCATCGGCTGTTGTCTAGTAAGGAACGGCGGATATGTCGGTGTGGGATATGCAGCTAGCAAGCATATGAAAACAAACAAAAATTAGCATAGCTTGCTCTAACAGCTCGCTTGTTGCCCGCTCAGCCTACAAATCTCCACCTCCTCCGTCAAGTTCTTTCCGGACATTCTGTTCCATTTTTGCCACAAGCCCTGCATGCCTCTGCATATAAGCTTGTTCCAGAAAGGATTGCATCGATGGCCAGCTGCAAACAAAACTCTACCACCACCGAGACGCGTCTATGGTGCGAGGTGGCACATTTTAAGGCTTTAGTTGGCCGCTGACGAGATACGCCCAGATGCTCTTCCACATGGCCTCGGCTGTCAGTGGCTCTGTGCATTAGAAGTGACCTCCAGCAGAAGACAGAGCGCTTTCGTTCCGAGCATGCGCGCCAGAGCTGCTGCTGGAGTGCTGACATCGTTCTAGCTGTGCTGCTTTTGCAGTTTTCTCTTCACCCATAAGCTTTTCAAGCACCCATTCTCCAACCAACAGGAGTCTTGGATTTCCACAAGGGCTGCCAGCCATGGAGAATGTCACTACGGCCCTGTCGTCGGTCTCGGCCCTAGCGCCAGCGGCCGTGGCCGAACGGCAGAGCTCCTCATGGATTGGCGCATTTGGCAGTCTCATACTGGCCATCATACAGCTGGTCTCTTCGATCCTTTACTGGGCGATCCGGCTTGCCACTATCACTATTCCGACCGTACTATTCACACTCTTCTCCACAAGCCTGACAGTCACGATGAATGCAACGACCCTGTAGGTTAACTCTACTACGAGATCATCCACCTCCCGCCCCTGCTCGTCTCTTTCCGATACTGACGTGTCGTTAAGAATGCTCATCGTCGGCGCGGTTTTTTCGGCTGTGAGCTGGTTTGTGAGGTATCGCTACTTGAATATGTACTCCCGCCTGCCCCCTGAGCCGCAACGGAAAGAGCCCGATATCGATCTCTTTCCGGACACACACGGAGAAACTGCCAAGCCGGGTCTCTCGAACTATCTGGACGAGTTCTTGAGCGCCATCAAGATTTTCGGCTATCTGGAACGGCCAGTGTTCCACGAGCTGACACGGAGTATGCAGACCCGCAAGCTCATCGCGGGGGAGACCTTCAACCTCGAGGACGAGAAGGGGTTCTGCATGGTCGTGGACGGACTGGTTGAGATATTTGTCAAGTCATATGGACGACGCACAGCTCCTGATCCTCGTGGAAGTTCGTCCTCTGCCGACGGTCCCGGTCTCTCAAGCGATGAAGAAGACGAATATCGCTCCGGCCATCAACGCTACCAGCTGCTGACAGAGGTCCACAACGGAGCCCCAATGTCCTCGCTGTTCTCAATCATGTCTCTGTTCACGGAGGACGTCAAGCTGCGGCACGGGGATGATGACGGGTCGGAACCCCCCTCCGCCACTGGGCTCTATAACAGTCAGAAGTATCCCTTGAGTGCGGACTTCCGCAAGCGCGGCGAGGTGGCCATATCCGTACCTAACACGCCACAGCTGCAGAGGTCCGACACGCAGGGGACGCATGACGACGAGGGAAGCAGCCGACCGCTGTCTAATGAGCGCTCTTTCTCTGGCATTCCTCCCATGTCTCTGGATCCGCCGTTCAAGAGCCGCCCCAAGCGACCTGTCCCGACAAGAAATGCCACGAACTCTGTTCACCCAGACATCATCGCCCGCGCCACCGTGGATACGACCATTGCCATCATCCCGGCCAGCGCCTTCAGGCGACTGATTCGGATTTATCCCAAGTACACTTCGCACATCGTGCACGTCATCCTCTCCCGCTTTCAAAGGGTTACCTTGGCCACGGCCTATAACTACCTCGGCCTCACAGGAGAGGTCCTGCAGACAGAGAAGAGTATGGTCAAGTACACGACCTGCCAGCTGCCCAACTTTCTTAGGGGCGATGCGCTCGCGCGACTTAAGGAGAAGTTCGACCGTGAAAGGGAGCGAATAGGGGAGAACGAAATCGGCAAAGGCATCGCCCTGCATAATTCGTCGACCAGCCGCCGGCGACGATCCACGACATCTCTTCGGAAGGAGGCGGCACTACACGCCATCTCTAGCAAACAGCGGCCCAACTCGGTGGTGACGTCGCCTGAGCATCAGCCGGAACGTGACGGTGAGCTTGAGCCCGAGCGCCTTGAGAGAGTGTCAACCGGAGCACCAGGCTCTGGCGACGTTCTTGCAAGCATCCATCTCTCTCGGAGCGGCGGTCGCCGTTCGGCTAGCACCCTTGAGGCGATTACGAGTCCGCCTCAGGCCGGAGACCCTGTTCGACTTGGGCACGAGCCCGTATCTCCGCTATCACAACGGACGGCCAACCCTTTCGCAACTCAGAGGCACTCCCGTGTCTCGGGTGGAAAGCGAGACGCCCTCGACGAAGACAGCATCTTCCGGGAATCCATCCTGGAGTGCATGTTCAAGACCATTGGCCTCACAAGCGGCGCCACCGCATCCCGCGAGCCTGATTCGAGTGAGGGTTCGCCAAGGCTTGCCTCTTATGATCAGGGGCGACACAAGCCAGTTCCTAGCTACAACGCATTTGGCTTCATTGACCCCTTTGGGGCTTCTGCTGATGGCGACGCAGAGTCGATAACCTCCGGGGGCACCGGCGTCAACACGCCCGTGAGCCCTCATGCGCTGGCTCAGGACATGAGGGACGAGGTCGAGATCGTCTTCTTCCCCAAGGGCTCCGTCCTGGTCGAGCAGGGCGAGAGGAATCCTGGCCTCTACTACGTCGTCGATGGCTTCCTCGATGTGGGTATGTGCATCGAGGAGGCCTCGGGCGACATTCTGCAGGTTTCCAAGGGCGGCTCCTCATGTGACCTGGACAATGCAGACCCGTATAGGTATGGAAGGGGGCCCACAACCACCCGACAGACAGGATCGGCGTCGACCTTGTTTGGCGCCCCTGAGACGGGTACCAAGACTGCCGACGGACGTAAAGGGAAAGGGCGCAGGCGTAGCGTGGCGCTCATCAAGCCGGGCGGGCTGGCCGGCTACGTTGGAACCATCACGTCCTACCGGTCCTTCATCGACGTGGTAGCGAAGACGGACGTCTATGTCGGCTTTCTTCCACGGCAGTCTATTGAACGGATCGTAGACAGATATCCGATTGTTCTGCTCACCATGGCGAAGCGACTGACCAGCCTTCTCCCGCGTCTCATCCTACACATCGACTTTGCCCTCGAGTGGCTCCAAGTCAACGCTGGCGATGTCATCTACCATGGCGGGGATGAGAGCGAGGCTATCTACATAGTCCTAAACGGGAGAATGCGGCTGGTTGAAGACCGGAAGGACGGAGGCGTCAGCGCCCGAGGCGAGTTCGGACAGGGCGAGAGCGTCGGCGAGCTAGAAGTGCTGACCGAGTCGGTCAGGCCAGGGACTCTCCACGCGATCCGAAACACGGAGTTGGTGAAGTTCCCCAGGACGCTCTTCAACAGCCTTGCGCAGGAGCACCCAAACATCACGATCAAGATCTCCAAGATCATAGCCTCTAGGATGAGGAACCTGGTTGATGACCCGTCCAGCTTCTCGAGCACAGAGGGCGCCTCCAAGGCCGCCATCAGCAAGAGCTCTTCGACGCTGAACCTGCGGACCGTTGCCATTCTCCCTGTCACGGCGGGCGTCCCCGTTGTTGAGTTTGGGAACAAGCTGATGAACGCGCTGAGTCAAGTGGGGACACCGAACGGAGCCACCTCGCTCAGCCAGTCGGCTATTCTCAATCATCTCGGCAGGCACGCATTCAACAAGATGGGCAAGCTGAAGCTGGCTCAGTACTTGGCCGACCTTGAGGAAAAGTACGGGCTGGTCGTCTATGTTGCTGGTAAGTTTTGTCCCCTCATTCCATGCTAAGAGCAAGAGCACACATCATACCTACATATGCACCTGCATTCACAAGCTCCTTTTTCAAACTTTTGTCCTTTTTCTTTTTCCCCTTCGGTCCCTCCCCTGATGCATTGTGTGATGAGAAATCCAAAGCAAAGCCCAAAGGCAAGCCAGCCTGTGATGGCCAGTTTAAACTCTAATTTTTTCCTGACTCCCTGCATCTGTCTGTTCCTTGACTTGACTTGGGAACACCCGACTATCTGATACCTCTAGGAGGAGAAAGAACACAAGACGGGTTAGGTTATCTTACTGATCATGTTCTCCTCTTGCACTCTCCTCTACCACAGATACGAATGTCAACTCTCCCTGGACAGCAACTTGCATCACCCAAGCCGACTGCATCCTTCTGGTCGGCCTCGCTGAGGGCTCCCCCGAGATTGGCGAGTATGAACGTTTCATGCTAGGCAAGCAGTCTACGGCCAGGAAAGTGTTGGTGCTGCTTCATGCGGAGCGGTACTCATCATCGGGCTTGACACGGTCCTGGCTTCGTAATCGTATGTGGATCAACGGGGGCCACTATCACGTCCAGATGGCCTTCGGCACCCAGTCGGTGCCGATTCATCCCCCGGCCAAGAGATCGGGTCCGAGTTTGAAAGAACGGGTCCAGATCCTGCAGGCTGAGATCCAGAAGTACACGTCGAGAAAAGTGCGGCACGGCCCCTTCTACTCACCCGACGCGCCATTCAAGGGCGACTTCCACCGGCTTGCCCGGCGGTTGTGCGGCAAGTCGGTTGGCCTGGTGTTGGGAGGCGGGGGCGCCCGCGGCATCTCTCAGATCGGCATCATCAGGGCGCTGGAGGAGACGGGCATCCCCATCGATGTTGTCGGGGGGACTTCGATCGGTGCCTTCATTGGCGCGCTGTACGCAAGGCACGCCGATGTCGTGCCCATATTCGGCCTCTCAAAGAAGTTTGCGGGGCGGATGGCCAGCATGTGGCGTTTTGCGCTGGATTTGACCTACCCGTCTGCGTCGTACACGACGGGCCACGAGTTCAACCGTGGCATCTTCAAGGCGTTTGGCAAGATGCAGATCGAGGACTTCTGGCTCGAGTACTACTGCAACACGACCAACATCAGCAAGAGCCGGGCCGAGTTCCACACCAGCGGCTACGCCTGGAGGTACGTCAGGGCGTCCATGTCGCTAGCCGGGCTGCTGCCGCCGCTATGTGATGAGGGCAGCATGCTGCTAGACGGCGGCTACATCGACAACCTGACAGTCTCGCACATGAAGTCCCTCGGGGTCGAGACCATATTCGCCGTCGATGTCGGGTCGCTGGACGACGACGTACCGCAGGCGTACGGCGACACGCTGTCGGGCCTGTGGGCCTTTGTCAACCGGTGGAATCCCTTCTCGAGCACGCCCAACCCTCCGACACTGGCCGAGATCCAGGCGCGGCTCGCATACGTCTCGAGCGTGGACGCGCTGGAGAGGGCCAAGAACATGGCCGGGTGCATCTACATGCGCCCTCCCATCGACGAGTACGGCACGCTCGAGTTTGCCAAGTTCGACGAGATTGTGCAGGTCGGGTACAGATACGGGCTCGAGTTCCTGCGGCGGATGCGGGAGGAAGGGGTGTTGCCCCTCATTGAGGAGACCGAGGCCAAGAAAGCGCTGCGAAGAACCATGGCTCCTCGCAGGGCGAGCATCTAGTATTACGTAGCTGTAGCAGTAGCTATGATTAAGCTACATAGCTTAGTACGTCCTAGACTACCTACCTAGTAATTACCTACTCTTACAGAGTGCTCGGTTCAGAACACCCGGTATCAGCCACTCATTGTGCATGCACTGGGCAACCCCAGAACAATTATATAGCGGACCAGCGTCACCAACACCCACACAAGAGTCACCACTCACCACCATCAATATCGATATGAAAGGTAGGCAACGACGGGTGGATACGGTAGAATACCTACTGGCAATAACAGGAGAAATTTAGAGAGACCGAGCCAATCAATTCACTCAAGCCACTCAACGAGTGAGTAAAGACGGACTTCACCTGCGCGATCAATCGGCACCCACGTGGGTTGGCGGGAGCAAGCAATTGCCGCTATATTTTTCCCTATCGCAGTCCAGATACAGATAGGCATTCGACCCTGGGCACCCACTCAAATCTGCAATCAGGGGATGACTGGACGATCTTGGCTGTTCCAGACCCCCGGTACACCGGGGCATCAGGGCCATTGGCGGATCGTGACGTCACAAAGAGTATACAGATCGTCCAACACTACCCTACCTTTCAACCAACCAGCCTAGGTAGGTGCCCACCTTTTCCCATACCATCATCACTCGTATGAAAAAGCTCCGAGAGCTCCCCAAGCATCCAAACACCCAAGTTACCTCCAAAAGGCTCCATTCAAGTCGACAAGCTGACAAGCTGGCACGGCTTGTTCAAGCTGATGGACGAATTTTGGCTTGTGAATGCACCGGCGGTCTCATGATTTCACAGGCTAGCGAATAGGAATGGCCCCCGGAGGCCCCTCTCGTTAGCAAGCTGTTGTATTGCCCGATGTGATGTGAATGACGACCACAGCATGGCGCAAAGATGGCAAGGATGGATGGATAGACTCATGTAGTGCCTCACTTTCAGTGAGTAGCCGACGCCCGGCTAAGGCGAAAAATGGGCAGGCTCATTCCCCTCTTTTGGGGAGATAAAGTAGTTCGCCAATTCTCCTTTGCAATGGGTGACAGAATTCATGTGGGTGTGGGCGGGGGTGGACGCGGTCAAATAACATGGAATCACATACAGGTCGGGCGCACTTGGCAGGCACCCAGTCCTCATGATCCATCCGCCTTCGTTAGCACCCCTCCCAGGCCTCCTCTTGATAGATCAGCCCCCAGCGAACTCATGCAAGTCATGTAAGCCATATGGAGGCGGCTCTAACGTCAACGTTGAGATATAAATTCTTCCTGTAGACACGCCAAGTCCTGCCTTCTGTCCACATAGCCTTTACAATATAGCAATAGTCGACCTACATACAACCTCCCTGCACCTAGTGTCGTCTTTTTCCCTTACATTGATAAGTCGGCAAGTCGATCGCAAAAAACAAAGAAAAAGAAAAACACACACACACACACACACACACACACACGCAAAATACAACGTTTTCACTCTCCTCTCTCTTGCATATCAACCATAAACAATCAACAAAGAAAACCAGTGCCTCCATCATCATGACCTGGTTCCTCCCGTCGGACCCACACCCCTCCAAGGCTGACTCAGAGCAGCGCTACCGGCGCAAGAAGATCGAGAAGGTGTCCCCCGGGTTCTCGTGGAAACCGGTCGCCATCATCGGCGCGATCGGCCTGCTGACCTTCATGAACGTGCAGAAGGACGTCAAGACGAGAGAGGAGAAGCGCCAGAGGGAGGAAGCCGAGGAGGAGGAGGAGAGGAGGAGACGGGCGAGGCGCGGCAGCGGCAGCGCCGGCGGGCACGGCCGTGATGCTAGCCGCCACCACCAGGCGCGTCGGCCTCGCGAGGATAACAACAACAACGGCGGGGATGGCCGCCGAGGCCGTCACAGCCACGACCACCGGGACGACCGCAGCCGTGACCGTGAGCACGGCGGCCACAACCACCGCCGCCACGACGGGGGAGATCATGGCGACGAGGAGCAGCAGCGCCAGCCCAAGCAGCGCAGGCTCAGCTGGGCGCCCGAGGTGGAGGAGATTGGCTGGGATGTTGGCAGGGAGAAGACCAGGGAGGTGGACCGTAGGCGGAGGGAGTCCATGCGGTGATAGAACAGGAGAGAAAAACATAATCAACATACATCTCAAGTTCTCAACCCCAGCATTTCGACACGGAGGGGGCAGATTATATTTATGGCATGAATGCGGTCGTTTTCAGCAGGATGGATGATCAACCCGACTCCCTTTTTTTATATTTCCCTTTTGACTACAAAGTGAAGCCTGCGGGAGGGACGCTCACTGTTATCGTTATTGTTGTTATTATTTTACGGTGGCAGTTTCTCTTGCAAACGGCGAATCAGAAGGCGTATGGAAGGACGGACGGACGGATGGGTAGGATTAATCGCCAGTTATTGGGCATACACAGAAGATAGTTTGGGCCAGGACCGATAGGTCAGACAGGCCGCAGGCAGATTAGTCCCATGAACAAAAGGAGCCCAAGGGCATCCTTGATCCTCTTTCGTCTCACCTTTTTAAAGCTCTTGAGTGTTTTCGTGCTTAGACAGCAGTGCTTAAGAACCTACAGATCAGTTCAAACCACAGGAACCCCGACTCTGAGAGCATCCCCTTCTCTTCCACGGACCTTGTGTGCCTCGTCAACACCAATCTGCAATATCTTTCTCTCTCCATCTCTCCCTCTATCCTCTCACCGCCGGAGTGGCGGGGAAAAGAATAGGTACCACAGCCCAACATTACACAGCTCTAGCACATCACAGGACACCCAACAAGCTTGGCAGTGATGGTTGCCTTCTTTCGGTCGCTCCCTTCCTCCTCCCTCCTCTCTCCTCATGTGTTCTCGTCGCTTCTAGTGACTAACAACCTAGCCGCTCTTAAACCTATTCATCACCAAGTCCAACTAAAGTCGGGCGGGTTCTTGTGGTCACCGGCGTCGCTCGATGGGATCCAACGTGGCTGACGCACAAACCCCCAGCCTCGTTGCGGTGAATTTCGAGATTGACTCCCCCCGCCGCCCCAAGTCGAGAGAGAGAGAGAGGGCCGCAGGGCCTCGCGGAGAAGTGACCGGTTTGGACGGCTGAGAAGGAAAAGGGGAGTCATCGCGTTCCCGTGTGCCCACCGCCCGGTCGTGCTAAGTGTAATCAAAACAAAGAAAACAATTCACACCGAGGTCTGTCTGGTGAAAGATTAGGAGGCAAACACGGACACATGGGTAGGTACCTGGCTAGTTACAGGGTAACGCTATGCTGGCCTGTCGGACAACGAAACCATGTTTTGGCACCGAACACCCTTTCATATGGGCAATCACTATCTGTGCGTGGTGTCTGTCCGCCCTGTGTCCCTTCATGTGTTGGCGACACGATGAGCTGGCCAAAGGGAAGACAGCTTGCCTGAGACACAATCCACCGCTATAAGACTTGGCCGCTGACGCGGAATCACCAATGGCAAAAAAAAGGTCATGGCGATGATTCCTTATTGTCGGCCTCCCGATTCCGTCCTGTGAGGAAGAGAAAGAATGGCGGTGGTTGGTGTACGATGTATTAGTTACCTATGTACCCGGTTGGTACCTCTTGCCCGTACGCATTTCAGTCCGCGCAAAGCAACCGTGATAACTCATGTATGTAGGGCGGTTTCACATCAGAATACTCCCAAGAATCACAAGGAGTGAGAGGCAAATCTGCCAGTCTTTCCCCCTCGACGTTTGAATTCCAAACTCCAGCGCGACACACTCCATAGAGTGTGCCTGCACGCCTTGAGTTGTCATTGACTGCTGGTCCCCGACCCCACTCCGTTCCCAGGAGTAAGGTCGTTTCGTTCGTGCCAGATGTGACTAGGATTGCACATTCCCCCCCAACCAAGATACCAAAACCCAAAAGCCGATAACCAAACCCTCGTACAAACCCCCTTTGCTCGAGGAGGAATGAGCAAGTGGCCCTTCCATGTCATCCCAAGTAATACCGATACCAATGAGAAAATAATAAATAAGTAGAGAAGATAGGGAATGTTTAGGTATCACATTGTAGGCCTCTCCCCCAGCCAATCAACGCCGAGCAGCAAAGAAGAACAGGAGGAAAGGGGAAAAAACAAGAGAAGATAGCTCTTGCTTCCCGTTTGCTCGCCTCCGTTGGGATGCGTTGATGGGAAAAGAAGAAATAGGGGTGGCATGGAAGAAGGAAGGCGCAATGAATGGATAATTAAGAAGCCACCAGGAGATGCTATGCATGCTGACGCCAACCACGAACTCCCAAAAAAGAGGCACACTGCGCGGGTGGGCCCAAGATGGGTTCCTACCAAAATAAAACCTCCGATGGAGGGAGACGCCGCCCTCCCTAATCCTCTAAAAGCCGTATCCATGGGACCGGAACCCTTTGTCTCTCTTTCGCGTAATAACATTGTAAATTTTCGTGTACCGAGCGCACAAGTTCTCCCCCGACTGTCTCAGTCGGGAGGCATGTAAGCGTCGTTACGCCACCTGAATCGTGGTTGCATTAATATGATTAGGCACCACCTTCATCAAGTCGTTGGTGTCGAGGCTGGCGCCGGTCTTGCCGTTTGCCGCGGGGCTGATCTCCTCACTGGGTCGGGGTGTCTGCGGTTCCCTGATCGAGTCGTCGTCCGCTGTCGACGAAGCGGCCGTTGCCGGTGCTTCGGTCGCACGTGGGGTTTCAGGGCAGTGTGCCATTTCCTGCTGCGGTATCGTAGTGTAGACCGACGATGAGTGCCGGTGGTGGCCCTTGACGGTGTCGTGGCTAGTCCCAAGCGCCAGGCTGGTCTGGCTGGTCTGGTTGGTCTGGATGGTCTGAGTGGCTTCATCCTCCATTAGCGCCGAGCCGACCTCAGCCTCCGCCTCCGCCTCCACCGGCGCATCGTCCTTCTTCAAGTTCGAGTCGAACGACTGCCTCAGCGGGCTCCGCAGGCTCAATACATCACCGCCGTAGTCGCTCTTGCTGGCCCGCGAGGACCGTGCCGGATTCCTGGCGGGGAGCGCCGGCGGGAGGCGCTTGGGAATCGTGACCAGAGCCCCCTTGGCATGGATCACTTGCGTCACCTGCGTCGACATGATGGCGGCCCGCGTAGGTTGAGAGGCCGTCGCCACCTCGATGATGACGGGCTCCTCGTCATCGTCACTATCATCGTCATCTTCGTCGTCGGCGTAGCCGGCCGTGTCGTCGTCGACTTGCTCATCTTCTGCAGAGAGCTCAGTGGGGACTCTGTCGGCACTGGTCGGCACCTCCAAGTTGAACTTGGTGACTGGGGTTACTTTGGCAGCATCTACACCTGTAGCTTGAACTGCTCCCGGCAGAATCTCAAGAGACTCGCGCCGACTGAGAACATCCAGCGAGGTCATGTCTATCTTGGTGTAATCGATTTCCTCAGGCTCCTTGACAATCGGGAGGGCTTCAGCCAAGGAGCGGTCCTTCAGATCCCCCCCGTGGCTGGGGCTGGGCGATGTCCGCGGGGAGTCAGTCGTCGTCTGCGTGTAGGCATCCGTCATGGTTGTTGCTTGGGTCCTATTGGACATGTAGCTTCCCCTATTGCTGTGGCTGAGGTACGTATCCACGCTTTGCCGGTTGAGAGTGCTGAACTTGTTGAACAGGGGGCTGGTCGGGCTGGGGGCAAATTCGAACTGAGTGCTAGTCGGACGCAGCCTGGTCCCGGCCTCCCGGATTTCCAGCCCAGCCATCTCCAATGCGATGACGCCAAAGGGGTCAGGGTCGTCCGCGTCAGGGACGCCGAAAGACGACGACTTGGGAGATGTAGGGGTCATCGTGGGGGTCTCGATGATGGCGTCACCTGGGGCCGGTTGTTGGGAGAGCGCTTGCATGACACGGATATCGTAATCGCTGCGACCCTCGGCGGCCTTGATCGCCTCGAACAGGGGATCGATCTCGGGTATCGATTTTCTGACGTTGCCGGCCAGGATGTCCAGGACTTCGACGCTGGAGCCATAGAACCTCTCATTCTCGTTCCCGCGCTCCGTCACCATCGACCCATCTAGCCGAACCGCACGGTGTTGGCCCCTAGCTTTCAAATATGTCAAGACTGTGCTGCCCAGGTCCTTCCCCCACCTCGTGTTGTCGTTCTCCAGCAGGCCCATAGCCACAACAGGGCCGACAGTAAGGCTGACATCGCTGCCCAGCGCGAGCCTTGAGCGCGTGAAAATTTCCAGGTCGGCCACGCTGTTGATGACCAGAACGCAGTCGTAGATATCGACTCCGATGACAAACCCCAGGGCAGCCGTGTGGAGGAGAATTCCGGATGGTGGTGACCAGGTCCCATCCGCCTTGCGCGCAATGAGGATGCCGGAGCCGCCAGAGCCCGACATCCAAAGGCCGGACCGCATGCATGAAAAGATAGCCAGCCCGACAGCATTCTGGACTATCCTAGGCGGTATCTTCCTGACGAGCTGCGCCTGTTCGCTTGTTGGAGCCGTTCCTGGCCTTGTGAGGGTCGTTGGGCTTGTCGGCTCCGAGGCCGTCGTGGTGGGCTCATGCGAAATGAAGCCATCAGCTGCACCATGGACCGTGTGTTAGCTAGGTACTCGCCAAGTCATTGGAAGCTACCACTGTCTCCAAATTGATGCGCGCACACTTTGGGCAATTGGCTGTACGTACTGCAAAAAGACTTCAATATGCGGGCAGCTTTCTCGCATTCCTTGTCCAGGTTCGTCGGCCAATACGCTTCCCTTCCAATCTTTGACGTCGCTAGCCCAACAAGCTGCGATTGTCGACTTGGATCGCTATTGCTGTTGCTGTTGTTCGTGCTGCTGGCCGTTGAAAGGCGATTCGTCGTGGTAATCTTATCGGCCCATCCAAACACCTTGCCCAAGGCACCATTGTTCTTGCCGTCCACCGATCTAGTGCGCTCCCAGGTCGGGAGCAGAGATGACACCCGCTGCATGGTAGGCAATCGGCTGCCGGCTGTCTGTGGGCTGAACGGGCGGCTTGCGGTGTTACGGTGCAGCCCTTCCCTTCCCCTTCTCAGCCGAGCTGGTTCTTACAAAACAAATAGCCAGGACACCAGCGAGGACGTAGAGTAGGAAACCGGATAGGAAACCCGGCCGTTGTGAAGTGGTGAGCTTTCTGTAAGCAATACAGTGAAAGAAAAAGGCAGACGAAGAAAATATGGACTCCCGTTGGGGGAGCGCCGGGCAGGCAAGTCAAGGTGGTTTACAAGCTGGAACCATCGATGTAAGCTTGTAAGCCTGGGCGTAATATGCCTGGCCCCAGCGAGGTATTTGATGTCGATTTCCTTTCCTTTTACCCACTCGTACCGAGCAACGAGACGAAATCCTGGCCGAACAGGATAGCCGATACCTGTGCAGACAAAGATTGAACGCTGGGGGGAAATAGAGCGAAACAAAAAGAAAAGAGAAAAGATCAAAGAACGCCCTCTGGTTGTCCTTCAATCCCTCCTGATCAAGTCCAGGCTGGGTCCAGGCTGACTGGCGAAAAAAGCTCTTGGGTGGAACTTATGTGAATAATGTGATGGAATGCAGGCGGCGGGCCTAGCCTGGTGACGTGGTGGGCGATGACCGCGCCCAACACATGCAAGTCGGTGGGTGGGGATGGCGGGTCCCAGGGGCAGGGGAGGCAAGCAGGCAAGAGCCCAGAAGACACGGCAGGATAGATTGGGCTTGATCGGGACTGGTGCGAAGTGGCTGGCGAATGCTTGGTCGAGCTGACCTGATCTGGCCTGACCTGACCTGGTGCGGGCTGTACAAGACGGAGTACGATGTACAGCACAAGGACATTAAAGAACGGGAGCAGGGAGGGAAGACATCATTTGAGTGGTAAGAAAGGAGAGTTGTAAGACACTCGCGGCGCCTGCGAGGGCAAAAATGGTCGCTTCTGGATGTCGACTTGACTTGAGTGGGACCACTGCTGCTCCCGCGTGGTATTGGCGACTGCTGGGGAACTGGAAAGTGGGTATATCGAAAGCCGTGAACGAGCAATCGAATAGGTAACAGGCGAGAAGTACGGATCCGTACGGATGAGGAGGAGTCGAGTCGACGAGTAACCGTACTGCTAGTAGATGCCCCTCCTTCGTTGGCGTGGAAGAGCTGCAGGAGCAGCGTGTTGCATGTGCGTTCGGGCACACTGCTACGCTAGCCGTACGGATACAAGAAGACAAGACAGACTAACGCAACCAGAAAGACCTCCGAGTGGCTCCCTGGAGCGTTCTTGCAGCCTGCTTGAGGGTATTGAGTGAGGAATGGGTGGACCGCCGTGGGCAATTAGGAGGACAGGACTTGGGGGGAGGGGGGGCGAACAAGCGGCGGCGGGCGGAAAGGAGGGGATGGGGGCGGGTATCCGGAGGGGTGGGTGGTATCGGCCTGCTGGTTGGGCTAACTAGATGGACGAAGTTGACGGCTGGTGGTTGCTTCTCGATGACTTGTTGGCGGTGGTTGGCTGTTGGTTCCGTATGATGGGGCGCTTCGTGTATCCGTCCTTCGTTCCTGGCGGTAGATTAATTGCCCATTAGGCGATTAGATATGTATGACTGCTTGTACGAAGCTAAGATCGCTCGCTCGTTCACTCGGGACGTAGTAGTAAGGAGAATATGAGAAGAGAAGCGAGATGGGGATGATGGTTCATGAGCCTGTGGTGGCGGGGGCTGGCAGGTCTGTATTAATGCACTAGTTCTAGGTAATGGTCCTTGTGCCAGCCGAAAAGAGATATAATCAAATCGAGGCCGACTGGCCGAGGAAGCCCAGGGCCAGCTAATGTACAACTACCTACGTCCACACTGGGTACTTAGCAGGCAGTCCGTCCCCAGATCGTCCTAGGTCTGCCTGTACCAGCTAAAAGAACTTACTATAGTAAGGTCACTCGACAAAAATATTGGACAACTATAGAACGCCTCTCCTCGGCAAACAAGCCTGAGTTGGATGTGGAGGTGGAGCAAGGGAAAAAAGGAAAGAGATAAAAAAGCAAAGAGCTGAAAGAAAAAAATATTTCACCGAGAAAGCCGATCGATGCTCATTCCTGCTCTCAACCATAAATTTTTTTTAAAAAAGCCCCCTCCTCAGACTTCATATTTGCTTTTCCAAGTTAACTAGTTGCACGCTGTATTTGCTTTCTAACAGGCTGTTGTTGATCCGGAGCCTCCTGTGAGTCGCTTCGTCAGACCCCCGAGTGTGTAGTTAGTGTTCACCAACGAGATAATCAAACTTGTGTGGCAACGGACTCCTTGCAAGCCGTCGTCGCCTCGTAATGGCCCTTGATTATGGCCTTGCGTGTAATCCGTACGCACGTCCGTTCTCACAGCGGAGACCGTTGCGCCTAAGCAAGGAATTTCGAGTAATCAGCTTGGACGACCGTTTATTATGCTCTCCCTAGGTCTCGAAAAGACCAGTCAAATGTCGAGGGACACATGTCATGACAGAAGTTTGACGCCGTCACCCATCGTTTTCACTAGCTTCATGGTAAGCTCTTGCCGGACGTGATTTCGGGGAAAGAGGATTGTCGGGCTCGAGTTCCAGCTGCTCTGTCTTGAAATGTCTCGCATTGTTTGAGCACTAACGCAAATTTTCAGGTTCAGCTCTGCTTCTTTCATCGAGCATTCTTCGCTGTTCCATGACGGCCAGGCCTCGCTCCAACTCCCAAGACTTGTGATTCCCAGGGCAACCTTGAGAAGACTGCCCTAGCACCACCAACTTCTTGATGCCCCTCTCACCAATAACCCAAAATTTTATTACATTCTTTCTTCATCTTCTTCTCATTTATCGACTAGCTCATCCAATGTGTCAGTTGCTCCATCACCTTAATGGATCTCCCTCTTTCCTCGCTTTCCCGACACGAGCGAAATACAAAGTGGTACCGAGGGCACAGTGATGAGTAACGACGGAACCCAACAAACTCAGAAGAAGGCTGTAATCCGTACTCCCAAAAGCAGGGTCCAGATTCCCCATGGTTCGGATACGGACATGCAGGACCGTTGTAAAGGCAAACCCATTGAGATGGCCAGTTCATGCTATCCTATAAGGTGGCACTGCATATCATAACATAACGGCTTGCTATACATACGCAGTACAGAGTACTGAGACGTTGATTCAATAACACAATGGCTCTCAATCAGGTTCGGAAGATTGGAAATTTGCAGGATGAAATACGATCTGAGCATTTCGATGTCGCAGTCGTCAGGTGGGGTTGCCTCCCAATGATCGGCTCATGCACACCATCCCCTGCGAGCAACTCTCAACACTCTGTACGAAGTCCGTACTGCGAAGCCGCAGTGTTGAAGCCCCTCGCCAAGCCAATCGATCTCGACCTAGGGTGGGTGCCAGGCGGAAGGGCAGGCTCCACCACGATGGGGAAAGCCGGGCAGCCCCTTAAACCCTTGTCCTTGAGGCTTGAAATTGGAAGCTAGCAAAAGAAAGCCGTACTGCCCGGATCCTAGATCACGAAACGCATTCCCAGAGGTCAGGGCAGGGGAAATCTATGAGGCTGTGTGCTGTCGTCATTTGCCCCTTTCCTGACCCATCGCACCTGAACGCGACCTCGCGCCTGGCCTATTGTGCACTTTATCTCATTCCCGGCTGGCTCGGCGTCTGGTTCTCGGACCACCCCCTTCAAACCCTGCAACTTGTAAAGCATTTTCGCCATTTCGATGTGTCTAATTAACACCTTCCTTCTCTTCCTTTCTGGGTTGCAAAGAGAGACATCTTAGATTGATAGTCCCGCCCAAAGAAACAGTGTTGTCGCATCACCTTCAGACTTCTTGCTGCTTTCCTCCCCAGGCCTCGTTTCATTTCGCCAAAAGGGTTGGACTCGTGGACCCTCCTTCCTCCGTCCTCCGCCCGAACCCGAGAGGAGTCAGAGGACAAGATGAGTTCATGGAACACTTCCCCGCGAGCCCCGCGACCTGTGCCGTCTGGAATAAACTGAGTCAAGGATCAAGCGGAAGGATCGAGTGGTACTTTGTGGCACCAACCCGCGGCGCTGGTCCAAGGAAATTTTGAGGATCTTTGCTTGTGTCGCCCCTGATGCCCCTGAACCTTTCCCTCATGTGTCTCCATCACAAGGATAGAGAGCCGGCATTGTGTGAGCGTGTCTGGAGCGTTCGGACGAAAGACATGGTGGTACGCTGGCAAGGCGGGAGGATCAATCTTTTTTATCGGGTGCTCGCCTAGGCAGGTACCAACAGTACACATCATACAATCAATGCCGCGGACCACCAAAACGACAACAAAAACATTGACAACTAGCAACAGACATCTGGCCCAAATCGACATGCTTCTCTTTTAGCCCCAAGCCACCCGCGCGCTGTTTGACCTGCTGGCGTTTACTGACAGACGGATGGCTGCTGCCAAACACGCGCCCCCAATACTGAAGCGGCACGAAAGTGCAAATCAATCTATCGCCAGGGGCACACAAAATGCCTTTCTTGATATCTCCACAAGTGGGAAAGCGCTCCCCCCTCCCACGGGTGCCAGAGTGGCACGGCCGCCTTATAACCTGCCATTTATCGCGGCAGTCATCTCCTCCAGGGCATTGGTGGTGATGCTCACCAGAGCCAGTACCCCCTGCCCTCCCCCTTTACGCGCGTCTGCCTCCGGCCTTCTTCACCCAGAGAGGTGGAGGTTCGATTAACACAGCAACACCAAAGGCCGTGAGCAGACATGTTGAAATTTTATTTCTTGGCACCCATTACACGCATCATTACAACCTGCCAGAAATACACTAGCTAGAAGATGCATATCTGTTAGGCGATCCTCAGCCTCCCTCATATCCTCGCCATTGTCATCACGTCCAACCCCCAGTTCCTTGCGCAAGGAAAATCTCCCGCTTCGTCCGCGCCGCCGTTGACCAAGGGGAGTCATCGATATGTCTCGATGAGAACAATCTCCCGCTCTGCGACCAGGTAGTCCCTGCAGCTGCAGATCTACAGGTCCTTCTTCAGGCCCGCGAAGGACCCGATTCCGAGCTTGACATCCTCGGCTTGTTGGACACCCTTGAGCTGAGCTAAAAGTGTATGAGACAGGCCTGGTCAGCCGCTTGTGCGCCATGCCTCGGCGCGGGCTCTTGTACATGACGGATTGGATTGCACAGCCAAAAAAGAAAAGGGGAGGAAAGGGCTTCTATCCGTTTACTTACAGTCAGCAAAGTCCTCGCCCGCCTTCATCCCCTCAGCCTGGAGCCTCTTTTTCTCGGCCATCGCCTTGGCCTTGAAGAAGTAGATGCTATTTCCCACCGCAAGGGCAGCGCCGGTCAGCCTCACCAGATTCATCTGTATCATATCTCGTACGAGTTGTTGTTGGTTGATATGTTACACTCTCGCCGTCAGGGTCTAGTGAGAACCTACCCGATCTGCTCGATGTAGGGGTCAAGGATACCCTCGTTGTATGCATAGAAGGCGCCTGCAATGACGAGCACGGACAGGAGTAGGGCGACGAGTGCTTGAATCATGTTGATGGTAATTTGCTTCTTGAGCGTAGTGATTTTTGAGATATTCAAGAGTGAGGCTACCGTCGAAGTTCTTCTAGTGTACCGAAAGAATATGAGTGATCAAGGGGAGAATGATGCAAAGCCAGCATGCCTCAATCCATCCTCGTCAACGCCTCTTATACCACCGAGGTACCCCATCTACGACATCTTCAGAAAGTAGAATTTCCTTGGAACAATTGTGCTCCTACCCATAACTACCGTGAAGTTGCAGCAGCAAGATAGTTGAGAGGCAAGGAGGGGCTAGAGTGATCAGCGGTGACGTCTCCAAACCTGGCGCCAAGAATCTCCATGACACGCCCGAGGAGCTGAGAGTTGCCAGAACAGGTTTTCTCCCGAGCTCTTATTCGACAAACACATTCCCGGTCATTGCGAATTTGAGGACATGTTCCTCGACCGAGCAAGACCGGATAGCTTTTACATTCAGGTCTTTTTTTATTGTGTTGCTTACGTTCTTTGGTGGGCTTTCGAGGCTGAAGCTCCTTATCAAAATGACTTGCTCTAGCGTTGAGCCAAGGTCTGTCCAGTTCTGCGATCAGTCGACGAGACATCCTCGCTCTCGCGGATTGACTCACCCGAATGGCCAATCACCTTCTCTTATCATTTCATGTTAGCGGATCTGAGGACCCGACTGAGTGAGTTTCATTAACTTTCATTAACTTCACTCACCTGGCCCCTTGACAACACTCAAGCGGGTTTGGACAACGGCGGGAAAGGATAGCCGTTCAAACAAACATCAGTACCTGCCAGTGAGGAGTGCTTGCTAGTGAATCAGCTCTTGTTCGGGTTCTCATAAAGACATGTGAATTGTTCAGTCAATTTGCTTGGGCAACATCTATATAATGACGGTTCGTTATGCATCCAAGTGAGCCTGGCCGCCGAGGTGAAGGAGAAGGGTATGCAATCTATGTTCGTTGACTCGCCATCCCAAGAAGAAAGAAAAGGAAGTGGAGAAGAGAAAAGAAGAAGGGAAAGAAACCACCAAAATTATCACATGACTCCAGAGACCTTTCCCGTCCGCTCCATACTTTCATCGTCAAAGCGTTACTGAGTGTGATTTTCTTTAAGTACATCAAGATGGTATTGAGCATTCTTCTCCAGCTACTCATCCTCCTCGCCTCGGTCGCCGGGATTGCTTTGAGCGACAAGACATCCGACCATCGAGGCAACGACGGCGACAAGGAGAACGACGACGACAACGTGGGTCAGAACATCGCCTTGAGCATCCTGGCGGGGATATTCCTGACCTTTGCGGTGATATCGGCGTATATGCTGGTCTTCGTGCGGGTTCACCTCCCATACCTCCGGTCACTCCATCGAGTTCCCCGGCGGGAGCAAAACAGTCTTGTCTGATTGAGGAGGGAGGAATTGCAACGGTCGAGACGATGCGAGGAAGGGGGGACATTGTGTCTTTATATACCCAGTTGGGGAGAGGAGAGTGAAGGGAAGAATGCTCGTCTGTTGCTTCGGCCACGTGAGGCAGGTAGATGGGTACCTAGGTAGACCGTAGATGGGTAGGGCTGGCAACATAACATAAAACTAGACTACCTGGGCAGTCTCCTGTGTCTGTGGGGGCGGTGTCGCGCCCGGACTTGTGTCCGGACTGGCGGCAGGCGACGCACGTAGAGAACCGGGATACTCCCCGCCATGCAGCAGGTACCTCTCGAACTCGAGGCAGTTGGTGGTGTTACGCGGCGCCGTCCTTGGCCGGCCCTCATCGCCGACGGCGTGCCAGTTGCCGTCCGTGACGGCGTGGAAGTTATATCTCTCGTGCGAGCCGGCGTCCAGCATCCCGCACTCAAAGTCGCCCTGCAGGTGGACCCTCTCGAGCTTGGGCAGCTTCTTCCGGAGCGACGCAAACAGTGATCGGAAGGTGCCCCGACACAGGTGGATCCCGCCCAGGCCTGGCTCGTACAGCTTGGCCACCCAGTGTCCGCCCAGACGGAGCCGCTCGAGCGTGGGGCCGTGGCGGACCAAGAAGGCCTTGAGGTCGTCCTCGTCGCAGGCCATGCCCTCCAGCTTCAGGTCCGTCAGCTTCCCGAAAGTGAAGTCGCCGAAGAGGTCGCCGAACCATAGGCTGAACTTCTCCCGCGGATTCGCGTAGTTGTGGAAGCCCAGGCTCAGGTGAGTCACGTTCTCGGCGTAGCGTAGGAAGTGGCCCAGTCCGTTCATTGCGCGGAACTTGGAGTTTGGAAGTAGTATCTTGGACGGATCGATGGTGATGTCGAGCCGCGAGAGTCCAGCTAGGGCAGGCCCGCACTCGAACCAGTGCTGGCGGTGGTGCCGGAGCTTGAACAGCTCCAGCGGCAGGCGGTCAACCTGCAGGCTCGATAGACTGGCGCCCGAGATGGCCGATATCAAGACGCCCAAGTCTTCGCAGGCCTGCTTGCGGTCCATCTTGTGGCAGGCCGGCAGCCTGAAGACCTCCCGTATGGCCTCGATGTCGTGCGGGCTCTCGGTGAAGGTGACCGAGAGGTCCCTCAGGCTGGGCAACCGGGCGAGGGCCTCGTGGACCAGGTCGGACTGGCTCTGGAGCGAGGGAACATCCTTGCGGTGCTCCTCGGCCTGGTAATAGCGAACCCAGGCGTCATGCAGCATCTCGCTGCGCTCCTCCGGGTCCTGGAAGAAGTGTTGGAGGTACGATGTGTGGCGGCCGTTGTACTCGTCCATCTGGGAGAGGTTTATAACGACGGATTCGATGCTGCCCCTTAGGCGGTCGTGGCTCGCGATGTTATGAAGCCGTCTCATGTCGTCCCTCCATGGGAGTGACCGGAAGACCGGGGGCACCAGGTAGTCGTAGCCCACCTCCGCCAGTTTGCCAGAGGCTGCACGGAGGCATTTCACCGAGTCGGAGTCGCAAAACCGAAAAATGAGCCGGAGGAGCTCAACGGGGAGGGAATCCATACCGATAAAGAGACATTGAAGCAAAAGGAGAGAGGTTTGCGGGAGAAATGGCGGGATATGGGCTGTTTAAAGAAATCTTCAACTGGTGCAAAAAGGCGGACTTCCACCGTCTTTGAAGAGGCTCGAAGATGATTGGGGGAAGCAGGGGCTGACAAAGATCAGCGAGACAGCAACCGACCAAGCTTGCATGCAGCAAACTGCCTGTGGGTACGTGAGATTCCTGGAAGCTCTTTTTAGCGCGCAGCCACCAGGTCAACTGGTAGGTACTAAGGTACCTAGGTACTCCGTACTGAAGTGTGTTGTGAGTGCTGCTCGTTGTCTTCCCCCACACCGTGAACTTGTGAAGGCTGCAGAGGGGCCGCAGGGGGAAACGAAGGGACCCCAACGGGTCTAGTGCACGTAGAGAGTTCCGACGTCGTCCATGACATTTTCTGTAACGAGCTAGAGCAGCCTGCCCAACGAGTCAACGACAGGAGTCACCGAAAGTCGGGACCAACAAAGTCGGTGAAGGCGCCAAAACAGGGGGCCACCTCTCCGTCAGACACCAGACCTGCAGGAGTGGGGTTCGCCTTTTCCCTTTTTGTGACCAACATCGCCCAGTCCAGGGCCTGTCTTTCGCCTCTTTTCCCGACTTTTCAGAGCATAAAGTTCCTGGCCAACTGACGTGGTGTGAGCGAGAGGCCCCAAGGAGTGCCAGGACGGACCCTGGCCCTGGCTACATGCAGAGAGAAATGCAAGGTTCCTTCCAGAAGCTCGAACAGTGCAAGGCGCAGAAGGGATACAAGCGGACTGGCGTCTTGGGACGCCGCTCTCAGGCACCGAATATATTTTCGCATGCACACTCATGCTTTCTGTCCAAGGTAGTGAAAACCTTCTTCTTTCCCGGCATCGGGTTCTAATTCCCGCTTGTGTGTGACGGCGAGCGAATGCCTGTCTTCTGTGGAAGAAAATTTCTGTCACCGAAAAGGCGGTGTTGGCTCTCCGTGACGACAACTCCCCCTGCTTGGGACGTCCCGGAACTTGTGGAACACAACCGAACAAGCTGTTTCTATTTCACAGGGCGGAAGCGTCCAAGAAACAGCCATCGAAAGATGTACCTACAGTAGCATCCAAATTCATCCAACCCCGCCCCCTCAGCATTTCTCATGTGGGAGTTTGGGCCGGACTGGGATGGTGTCTATTTGGGATCCCGCCTTTTCTCATCAATCTCACAACCACGTAGTACACTATTACCGCTAGCCAGCCGTGACCTGACGGGCCCTGGCGACAGCCTGTCACGTCAAATGTCAGCAAGGCTTCACGCGCCGGTCATCGATGTAATCCGTATGCGTACTTCAATACAGCTGAATAGAAAACGCGGCCGCTTACAGAGCACTGATGGATGCCGTCAATAACGCCGTCTTACAGCCGTATATTCCCTCCCGTTTTTAACAAGGAAGAGAAACACCGCGTATGACGAAGTATCACGAGTTGGGCTCAATGCGGGACGAGATGTGAGATGTCAGAAGAGCGTAGGTGTGGACTGTTGTGTGATGCGCAAAACAGCTCCGGGCCTAAAAGCAGAGTGAGGGGCAACCAAAGGCGGGGCAATGGACGGGGTGCTTGCTGTTGGGTTCTGTTGTCTGAACGAACTGCCCGGGTACGTACTCCTCAGCCACTTGACAATACCGCCCATAACCACCGTGTCCGTCTCCATCATAATAACAAGCCTGGAGTGTTCATGTTTCTCCATCCTGCTGTAAGCCCGACATTGTCATCGTGGCAATGCAGAGGAATATGTGCGACAAAAAGGTGAAGGCTGCCTTGGCTGCGAACCAAACTGCACCAACTTCTTAACGCCTTATCGCTAAACAAGCTCTTTCATCCCGGCTAGGATCACCTCATTGCCAGGCAAGCCAGGACCGACTGCGTAGGCAGCTACCCCTCCCAGGCACAGTCCATCCTCGTCGCCCCCGCTATCCACGCAAACCACGTCGTACTCCATAGACTAGCCTGTCGTTCGTCACTCACCGGTAGCCGCTGTCGTTGGTTCTGCTGCCGTGGCCCCGGTCCAGCCCCCTAGCAATGACAGCACGTACCACCTCGCCTAATGTCGGGTCGAGAGAGAAAACACGGACATTTAGGCTTAAAAAAGAAAGAAAGGGAAGGGGGAAAACGAGCAATGGTGACGAGGATGCTTTTCAGGGCGGTGAGGGAGCCCGATGACTACAGCAGTTCCGACCCTCCGTTTCAAATTTCTCGTCTTCGGGCCAGGACGAAAAAGGAGTGTCGTGCAACAGCCAGCGTGTCGATTCCTTTCGTGCGATCTCGCAAGGGCAAAGACGAGAACCACCACCACCACCTCTCCGAGACAGGAAGTGAGAAGGAGAGAACTGGAGGGTGCTAGAGCTAGACTAGATAGCCTAGTGTGTACTGATTATCACTCATTGCACCAACATGTTTTCGGGACGAACAAAACACCAAGCCCCTCGCCCACCCGGCGACCCCTCAACGTGGGGGCCGCCTTCTTGGGCGGCCAACCAACGGGGGCCAAGAATCCAACACAAAGACAACATCGATTGTTGAGTCCGTAATGGTTGACAGATAGCTCCGTCACGGCTTTCATCGTTATCAAAGCGGAAGTGAGTGTGCGGACTCAGTTAGCCAATCCCCTTTCCCCCTCGCCCCTCGTCGGTTAACAGGACTCTGGTGTTCGTGATGCATGCATTGGTGCTTCGATCTTCCTGCGGGATCCCACGTGATAACATCAGTATGCGCCAGTTCCGCGAGGATCGAAGGAGGAAACGAGCGGCATAATTGTGATGGACAATTGTGATGGATGTGTGAATCCCCATACTGCGTAGGTAGGTACGGGAGCTGCAGTCATCATTTGCTCTGCGCAACATACATCAGAACATGGAGCAGCGGGTGGGTGCTCAACCGTACCGGATACTGGATATGATTAGAAGGCGCGGTCAAAAGCTTCTTCCATGGCGGCAGGTGAACGATGTATGCATTTTGCAGCAGCCTCAAGATGATATTCCTTCACTCACACCGGCGTCTATCAAGCTGAATGGGCGCTCCTCGGCTCTGATCCCCTTGTGAGAGAACGACCTAGGTCAGCTAGCCCAAAGGCACGAAAAAAAAAAGCTAAATGTAGCCGGCCTCGCTTCGAGAGGATGAGGGGCAACACTGTTTCAAGCCTCAAAGACTGATGCAATTCCTAAAAAAGACGCAAAGTGTACCCATTACCCTGAGCACTTCAAAGCTGCCATCCTCACTAAAGGACACCAAACAGTTTCAACAAGATTCAATGGCATGGCGGCTGTCTCCGTCCAAGCCGATGGGAGTGTCAGATCATGACACATGAAAATGATATGCTAGTCTAATAAGTGGTTTTCAGCTGATCTGCGGATTTCACGCGATCTTTGGCCCATCCGTCCGCTCACAGAGACGGTCCCCGTGGCGAATGGCCTCTATCCGCTGTATAGAAAGGCGCTGGGGTTGTGGTCTAGGTGTGCAGTTATCGGATCATCTGAGAAGAATCATGTCAGCCCGTTGGCATGTAGAGAAGAGGGAGAATTATGAGTGCGACGTTTCCGTTTTCGCAGCCGTTCAAGGTGACACTCTTAGTATTTGAACTTTCGATATGCTTCAAATTCGGCGTGGTGTTCCACTGGAGCTGTCCGCGGACTCCGTGTCTAAGTTTGATCGCAGCTAAATACCTACCTAGGCAACTTTTCTCCCCGGGTAGCCAGAGTGATTCGGGCGCTGGGGCGGCGGGGCTCACAGGTATCGAGTTCGTCCAGAGTAGAACTACCTACCTTACCTACCACCTTAACCTACCACCTTATCGAGGTACCATCCACCGCCTAACACAGGCACTGAGTGGCGCTGATAAACTCAGGGGGTAGAGCGGTAGTGCACATGCAAACTCCAAAGCTAGGCGCCCCACACCAGGGCCATCTCTACTGCTTGACACGAAGTCGCGGGTCCAAAACCTTGAATCTACGCAGCATATATTTATGGGACTGATCCTTTCTAGACGTCAGGCACTGCAAGACTATATACACAATATGGGTGCTGGTCACCGGCTGGTCAACAAGTCCTCCTCCACATTAGCAGACTGACTAGGAACCAGCTGCTTGCTCTGACAAGATTCTTAGGAAGTTCGAAACGCTAGCTGATAATAATCTAGTTGAGAAAGCCTTGGGGGTAACTCATAAACTGCGTCACGAATCATTGCCCTCGCCTGGACCGAATCTCCCATCATCAAGGAGGATATTGCAAAGCCGGCATGAGAGCTGCCTCGCGGTCCTCGTTTCACAGGTCTCAAGATGGTGTTCGCAGGCTTCCTGGGGGTCAAAACTGACCGCCTGGCCTTCCGCAACAGCAGCTCAGGCTCGCGGCCCAAGCTCAAAACTCACCGGTCCGGCAGCGCCAGCGGCGGCTCGTCGTCATCTGTCACCGCAACCGCAACCGCAGCGCCCTCTGGGTCCTCCTCACAGGACGCACATCAGTCACAACAACAGCAGCAGCAGCAACAAGACCAGGCCGCCCTCACCAGAAGCCACAGCAACGGCCGCCACCACGAGTACATCTCGGACGAGTCGCAGCTCCGGCCGGCGCCCGAGGAGACGCCCGACCTGCGCGAGTTAAACGCCAGCCTCGACGCCCTCGCCGTGGTCTTCCCCGACGTCCAGATCGATGTCTTCCGCGAGATGCTGACCAGCTTCGACGGGGAGTCGCGGCTCGCGCTCGTCGCCGATGCGCTGCTGAAGAACAGGGTCGTATACGTGAAGGGCCGGTGGAGGACCGTCGGCGCTGCCGATCCCGGCGGTGATGGCGGTGGGAACAAGGCTGCAAAGCCAACAGCAACAGGCGCCTCTGCCGCCTCGGCAGGGCGCACACAACAGCAGCAGCAACGAGACCACATGGGGGAGGAGGCAGGGCCCGGCCGGCCGTCGACATCGTCGTCATCTGCTGCGTTGCCCATCGTGCCAGCCAGGGACTGCTTCCGGAGCCCCGAATACAAGAAAGCGGTCAAAGCCCTGGCTTTCCGCGAGTTCAAGGGCCTGTCGCCCTCGTCCATCAGCGCCGCGTTGGCCGAGACGAACCACTCATACCTCGAGGCCCGCCGGATCCTGGTCGAGATGTCGTCCAAGTCGTGGCGCTACACCATAGCCTCCC
Organism: Pseudohalonectria lignicola; assembly: GCA_003049395.1. NCBI lineage: Eukaryota > Fungi > Ascomycota > Sordariomycetes > Magnaporthales > Ophioceraceae > Pseudohalonectria > Pseudohalonectria lignicola. The sequence goes on from PYSP01000013.1 coordinate 174,593, forward strand.
TGTTCGTGCGCAGGAAGCCGTCGGCGGCGAACAACAGCCTCGCCGCCGCCGCCGCCGCCGCCGCCGCCC
>PYSP01000013.1:174741-281636 GCA_003049395.1 Pseudohalonectria lignicola
CGCGGCCGGCCTGGCCTCGCACCCGCTCGTGATCTGGAAGTCCATAGGTCGAGGCCCCGTCGTGCCCACGGTCAAGTCGACGGGCAACGCGGAGCTGGACAGGGAGCTGTACGACGAGCTGGTGGCGCCGCTCAGGCGCAGGGCCAGGGAGGCGCAGGAGGAGAAGGATCGCGTCCTGGCCTCGGTGCTGAACATGGAGGAGGCCGAGGAGGCCGAGGCGACGCACGAGTGCGCCTGCTGCTTCACGGCGGCCACGTTCGAGGAGATCACGACCTGCGCCGGCGGGGCAAAGTGCGAGGATGGAGGGGAACAGCCGCACGTGATTTGCTTCCGCTGCGTGCAGCACTCCATCTCCGAGGCCGTCTTCGGACAGGGCTGGCAGCGCAGCATCGACAAGGAGCTGGGGACGCTCGCGTGCCCGGCCATGGGCGCGGAGGAGTGCGGGGCCCACATCCCCTCGGACCAGATGCACCGGGCCATGCTCGGGGAGAGGAAGGGCGCCGAGATGCTGCACAGGCTGGACCAGCGGCTGGCGGAGCACAGCCTCGTCTCGTCGGGCCTGCCGCTCGTGCGCTGCCCCTTCTGCAGCTACGCCGAGGTGGACGACCTATACCTCCCCTCGGGCGAGGGCGAGCTCCGGGTCCGGGTCGACAGCCTCTTCAACCTGACCTTCCTCGTGCTCTGCGTCGGGGCCGTCCCCTTCCTCCTGCCCTTGATGCTCTTCTCCTCCTTCGTCTGCCTGCTCTTCACGTCGCGCCGCACCCTGGGCGACCTCGTGGCCGCCGAGCTGCGTGCCGCCCTGGCGAGGCACCGGCGGCGGCGGAGGGGGCTCAAGTTCCAGTGCCGCGACCCGACCTGCGGCAGGGTGTCGTGCCTGTCGTGCGGCAAGGGCTGGGCCGACGTGCATGTCTGCCACGAGTCGGCCCTGGTGGCGCTGCGCACGCAGGTGGAGCAGGCCATGAGCATGGCCATCAAGCGCGTCTGCCCGCGGTGCAACACGTCCTTCGTCAAGCACCACGGCTGCAACAAGCTGACCTGCCCGTGCGGCTACAAGATGTGCTACGTCTGCCGCAAGGACATCGGCGGGGGGGAAGACGGCGGCGCAGAGGTCGGTTACCGCCACTTCTGCGACCACTTCCGGCCCGAGGGCGACCCCAGGCCCTGCGACCAGTGCTCACGCTGCAACCTGTGGGAGATCGAGGACACGGACGGCGTGCTGCGCGCCGCCAAGGAGGAGGCCGAGCGGAGGTGGCTCGAGACGGAGCGCAGGGAGCTGAGCGGCGCCGAGAGGGCCTTCCTCGAGACCGGAGTGGCCTCGGCCTCGTCCTCGAAGCGCGGCCTCCTCCGCGGCGGCCGGGGGGGCGTCGTCGGCCTCGTGCCCGCCCTGCTCAGGGGCAGGCTGCCCGCCCTGTCCGAGGTGTGCGACATGGTTGTGGAGACCATTTTTGTGTGAGAGGGAAGGGAGGGAAAAGTGGGGAATTATGCCGACGACTGTCATGAGCGATGAATTCTATGGACCATCTTTCCCCCTCTCCTTTTTCTGTTTTTTTCTTCTGCTTTTTTTCTGCTTTTTGTGTCAAACTAGGTTCTCTTTTGGTTATTAATCACCCCTCAACCGTGATATCCAGTGAAGACGGTTGGGTGGTTAGGAGCAGGTAACGGAAGGACGGTTCTCATCTCTCTGGTTTTCCCCCCTTCATTAATTCATTTGTCTTCCGAGGCCTCTGCCCTGGGGACTTACCTCGCCTAGAGGGTTACGTCGATCGCACGGTGAGACCTCTCAGGACGTGGACAGTTTCTTTCCAGATTTTGCCAAAGGCTGCTGGCTGGGGAATAGGAGAGTGGGAGGATATGCATATGCATTTTGAATTCAGTCAGGACAGACTGACGCACATTGGCCACTGCGATGGCAAAAAAACAAAAAGAGGGAGGAATCATGCATCATAGTTGATCGGCCGATTTACTCTCGTTCGCGAGATAAAATAGAAGGAAATGATGGCAAAGGAATACATACACTCCCCGTTGAACCAATGAATAATAACCTTCCTTTCTACATTCCTATGCTATCCTAAGCTATTTCTTTCGTTTTTGTCTCCGAACATGAATAACAGTCCACCAACGGACCACAGCAGCCGCCTCCCAAGCCCTCCCTCCCTTTGCGACCCTACGCAGCTAGGTCCCCCCCACCTTACCTACCCTACTTAGGTACCTACTCGTACATCACCCAGGCAGGCAAGCGATATGCAAAAACCATCCCTCACCCCCTATATCCCACAAGCTCAAGCCAGCTCCGCAGCAGCGCCGCCGATGGCCAGCTTGCCTGTCTCCTTGACCTTGGTCTGGAACACGATCTTGTTGCCCTCCTTCCACATCTCCGTCACCAGCGTCTGGCCGGGCAGCACGACGCCGGCGAAGCGGACCTTGATGTTCTTGAAGCGGCCGAACTTCTCGTAGACGGCCTTGCCCGCGATGCCGAAGAAGCAGAGCCCGTGCAGGATGGGCACCTTGAAGCCGCCCATCTTGGCGAAGGCCGGGTCGACGTGCAAGGGGTTGTAGTCGCCGCTCAGGCGGTAGACGCAGGCCTGCTCCTCCGTGGTCTTCTCCTCGACCACGACGTCGGGCATCCTCTTGGGCACCGGGTTGGCCGCGGTGCTGGCCCCTCGGTCCTGGGGCTTCTTCTGCCCGCCGAAGCCGCCGCAGCCCCGGAGGAAGACGGTCGTCTCGTTGTAGAAGACCTCCTCCTTGGTTTCGGCGTTGATGGTGGTCACGCCGTTCTTGAGCACCGCGGCGTTGCCCTTGTCCACGACCTCGAGCAGCCTGCCGTACGAGATGAGCTTCCCCGAGGTGGGCACGGGGTACTTCTTGATCTCGAGGTACTGCTCGCCGTGGAGCAGCATCATGGGGTTGAAATTGGGCACCACCTCGTCCATGCTGTAGGTCATCTCGGCGTCGAATTGAGGGATCACCCCGAAAGTGGGGAGCACCTGGAAGTCCTCGGCGCCCTCGAAGACGTACTTGAGGTCGGTCCTCTTGGCTCCGATGCCCAGGTTGTACAGCATCGAGTCCCGGTCCGTATAGGTGAACACGGTGCCCTTGGGTTCGGCCTTTACGGCGGCCTGGATGGCGTCGAGGTACTGGTTACTTCCACCGGAGGAGGCAGATCCAGGCTGACGAGGAGAGTGTATGGGAAGTTAATATGACATTTCTTTCATGACCATGACACCACCTAACTACCAGATAGATAGACAACCTGGGGGAAAGAAGATACAAAAATGTTGCAAGTGTATCCTAGCTAGAATCACTCTCCACTCACTGCAAATTCTCATCTCTCCGCGCATCCACCATCAATCACCAGCTCTCCCGACAACGAAGGATGGGCAAAGGGGAGGGGGCCGGGTAAAAAAGCCAAAATAAATAAAAGCAAAGATCCATTTTCATACCTTGCTGTTGCCAGACCCAGCCTTGTTGTCCATGTTCTGCATGATCTTGCCAACGCTGTCCTGGGTCTTCTCCGGGTGGTCCGCCCTGCCGTCGTCAAAGTTGACAATCTTGGCCATGTTCTTGGCCACCTCCTCCGGGGTCAGTGCGACGTCGACGGGGAAGCCGTGGCCCCCCGTGCGCTGCCACCTCGTCTGCCCTTGCCAGCCGCTGCCCACCTCGTAGAGGCCGCCCGTCGGGTTCTTGGGCACCTTGTCGCTGCACAGGGCGAGGACGAGGGGTGCGATGTACTCCGGCTTGAAGGCCTGCACCAGCTCCTCCGGGAGGATCGTCTTTGTCATCGCGGTGCCCGCGTTGGGAGCAATGGTGTTGACGTAGATGTTGTACTTCAAGCCCTCCAGTGCGAGGGCCCGGGAGAAACCGAGGATGGCGCATTTCTGTAAAACAAAGTAACAAAAAGTGAACACTCGTTGTCAGCGACTTTCTTTCATACACAACATAAGACGGGTCTAGGAGGTCAGCTTACAGCTGCGGAATAGTTGGCCTGGCCGAAGTTGCCATAGATGCCACTCGTCGAGGTGGTGTTGACCACGCGGCCGTACTTCTGCTTGAGGAAGTACGGCCAGGCGGCCTTGGTGACCTTGTAGGTACCGCGGGCATGCACGTTCATGACGGGATCCCATAGGCTGTCGTCCATGTTGGTGAATGCCTTGTCGCGGAGGATGCCGGCATTGTTGATGACGATGTCCACGCGGCCAAAGGCATCGATGGCGGCCTTGACCACGGCGTCGCCGTCCTCGGCCGACGCCTTCACGCCCACGGCCCTGCCGCCCATCTTCTTGATCTCGTCCACGACGCCATCCGGGTTGACGAGGTCGTTGACCACGACCGACGCGCCCCCCCTGGCGAAGGCCAAGCAGTAGGCGCGTCCGATGCCCGCACCGCCACCCGTGACCAGGACGACGCGGCCCTTGAAATCGACCGGCTCGCCCTTGTCGTTGGGGCCCAGCTTGGTCGACTCCTCCAGCAGGCCGAGGAAGTCGTTGGGGCCGGTGGGGTACTGCGGGCTCGAGAAGTCCGTCACCTTGTCCCACTTCTTGATGATGGCCCCCGGGGTGTATGTCTCGTCGCACTTGAGGAGCAAACCGCTGGACCGCTCCCATCGGAGCTTGGCCACGTGCCCTCCGCCGACCTCGAAGATGGAGCCCGTCTCATCCGAGTTGTTCTTGTGCACCAGCACCGCCACCAGGGGCACGACCCACTCGGGCTTCATCAGGGCCAGCAGGTCCGGCGGCATGACCGTCTCCGTCATCCGGCTGGCCGCCACGGGGGCGATCACGTTGGCCAGGATGTTGTACTTGATGCCCTCCTTGGCCAGGGTCTCGGTGAAGCCGACCATGGCCAACTTGGCTGCCGAGTAGTTGCACTGCCCGAAGTTGCCGAACAGGCCCGCCGCCGATGCCGTGTTGATGACGCGGCCGTACTTTTGTTTCCTGAAGTGCGGCCACGCAGCCCGGGCGCACTTGTAAGAGCCCTTGACATGGACCTTGAAGACGAGGTCCCAGTCGGCGTCCGTCATGTTCTTGAAGCTGACGTCGCGCAGGATCCCGGCATTGTTGATCAGGATGTCGATCCTGCCGAATGCCTTAATGGCTGTCTCGATGATCTGGTCGCCGTTCTCGACAGAGTCGTAGTTGGCGACCGCCTTGCCGCCCGCGGCCTTGATCTCATTGACAACGACATCGGCAGCCTATGGGGATATGGATAACCAGGTCAATTGTTAGTAAAACCCTCACCAGCAGAAAGGCGGGAAACCCCGGAAACCCCGGGAGGCTCCCCGTCAAGAACAAATGCACAGTGATTCACCCACCTTTGTCGAGTTACCCTCGCCCTTAAATGACCCGCCCAGGTCGTTGACAACAACACTGGCTCCCCTGGATCCAAAGAATGTTGCATAGGCTTTACCAAGACCTCCTCCGGCGCCGGTCACGACGACGACCTGGCCGTCATATCGCAATTCTCCTCCCGCCATTGCTAGGATCTGACTATGTGTGTTCCTAGTGGGTAAGGGAATGACCTGTCCACGATGACGAACGCTGGCTTGCTGCTCTATCCGTATACAGATCTCTTCAATCACCAGCGTAGTGTTGAGAAGAAACAATTGGAAAGGTAGGAAAAAAGTGTGAGATGCGCTCTAGATATGTTAGACACAAAAGCTTGTGAAGACTGAAGAGTATGTGCCAAAATAGCAGCTATAGATCCCGAGTCGGCAAATGGTAACGGGTTAGACACCTCGAGAGACCCAAGGTAGAGCCGGGGGAGCTCCCTAAGCCGAGGCTTCCCCAGAATGCCGGCTGCATTCCAGGGCCGCCCCGCCTTTGTCAAGCGAAGGCGCTAACCCCATTCTGGGGGGTAAATCAATTCACCGACAGAGGGACCTTCACATGCAAAGCTGGCACCAACCATCTCAGCACCGTGTAAAAGAGGACGTCAGCGCCTCATGAGGTCATGCGCTGCAATCACCGTCAGCGGCAATTCCAGCTCGACGGGCGAATCCGACACTTTTTGGATCCATCTCGTAACAGGCGATAGACGGATTAGTTTGCGCGTCAAGGCTGACGAGCAAAGACCGCCTTTGAACTGGCACCTGACTGTTCAGTACCTATCACAACGGTCACCATTCCAGTCAAGGATGTTTACTATCACGCTAGGCGGATGTCCACAGAGCTATCCAAATACCCCACGAGAGTGAAGATCCTCAAACCGTGGCTCTACCCGACGGGAGCGCCTAACTCCGACAGCTCAGCGATGGATGTGGATACCCAGAACCAAACCCCTTAACATTTGCTTCTTCTATTTGAGGGAAGATCAAGCTGGCCCACGTAGATATCTTTCTCACGCGCATCCCAAGCTTTGCTTCATGACTCGCAAGTGCAGAAGGCGGAAGGTTTTTATGATCAAATGCTCTCTTCAATTTGATCGGAAAGATGCGGCCGAGTCGTTAAACTCTACGGGCTTCCAGGCCAAAGTTAGCGACGCACCAGCTGTCAGCCTGCCGGCGTTACCTTAATGCGGCCCAGGGACCGGCGGACTGGTTGACTGGAGAGCCTGGTGCTTATCGCCCAAGCGCCTTAGAGAACTTAATTACCCCCTCTGATGTCAAACCACCAACCGGTATGGTCAAAGCCTTTCTACCATTTGAATTCAGCATCCACCACATGTCCCATCGTGTTTGGCGCTGCGTCATTAGTCCCTATCATTCGCTTGACATCGTCACAGATGAGAAGATCCTCGCAGCATTTTCCCCGGACTCATCGACATGAAGTTGACCAACCGCAATGTTATGTTATCTCCATCGCATTTGATACATGTACATTTTGCATTCTTCGCGAGACCAACTCTCCTCCCCTTGGATGGTTGGGTGACCCTCTCATTCTACTAAAAGCATTGGCGGTCGGTCTCCCAGGAGGAGTTCCAGACATCGCCTGCTTTTGTCCAACGCTGATTTGGCATGCTGCAGCCGCAATGTTTGCCGGACTCGACGTCCCTCTCCGATCTCGCGATGTGCTGGGCACGATGGGAGGCAAGTGCAACGACCTCCTGGCCAAGAGATTCTCAACGGGCAAATGAATGGGCACACAGTAGAAGAAAACCGCCGTCGTCTTCTCATTCCCGTCTGGGTGTCGCAGAGTCTCGCGACCTGCGCCGACAAGCATATTGTAGGACGGCCCGCTTGTCATCCTCAGCAAGATGCAACCGTCAGACCGCCACGGGCTTACCAACCCCGGATGATGGATATCATCGGCATCGATGCAGTTGTGAGGCTGTGCATCCCTTCTACTGGCTCTGCTGCAATGGGCACGAACGGCCTCTCCTAGACATCTGGGTCGAAGTTGGGGCCAAACTGGCCGGATCCGGACAGACAATCGATCCCCATCCCGTTATCCCGTCATCCCGTCTTCTTAGACTTGTCACCGATCCGAATCAAGGGGCCCTGCACACCCTCGCGCAGGATTCGAAATAGCCGCCATCTACTGCACCTACTGGTCCTCCGCTGTCGTTGTCACCGCCAGATCGCTCTCCAGTCTGAGAACAGCCATTCCACGGCAAGTCTGCACGAAGTCCTGCGAACGTACTCAGCTGCCGAATCCCTGAGCCATATGAAAGAGCAGGCTAAGGCTGGCAACGCAACTATAAGCGACAACCTGGAGGCAGATGTGAGGGAACTACCTGTCACGGCCTGCCTGCCTCACCGTGAGCATATCAGGGGGCTCGCCACTACTTCTTTAAACTGGAAGCGCTTGTCGGCCCTCCGTCAAGCGTACCTTGCATAGAGCTAATTTTTGCTCCGCCTCGGTATCTGCGAAGAGTTTGAGGATCACTTGTTTATATTTGATCTCCGAAAGGAGGGTAGTAGTGACGGCTAACCTGCCTTTATTTCATACACATTGGGAGACGACAGGAAGTGAGATCTCTGGTGGCATGCATTTCATGCTTCGCTACTACGTGCGTACGTACGTACCTGCCTGCCAGCTTGCCTGCCTGCCTGCCTACCTACTTAACTACCTGTCTACCTGCTTACCTACCTAGGCGGCATGTGGAAAGAACTAATAACTGGAAGGCACCTAGTCCAGCATCCGTACCTTTTTCCCAAGTCTCGCGGGGTTCTTGGGAAGGATAGTCCGAGCAACGTGGACAGTGCCACCTCGTGAGCCATATCTCCTTGATCACATTTTGTCTTCGTTTGCCTCGCGATTCATATCGTTCGAGCTCCTCACCTCCAAAACAAGGTTGCTTTACGCCTTACGACGTATAGCGCTTGCATTTAAGATTCCCCCTCGTTATGGTGTCACTTATGCGGTCAGACTTCCCCAATCAGGCTCACCTCCCGTCTCAGTCAGTGCCGAGAGAGCGCCGTGAAATTCGCGCTCGTCCCTTAAATGGTTCCTGAACTTGCCCTTTCCATCCGTCACCGGCATTCCCCGCTCGGTTCGGACCCACAATCGCGGCTCTTTACCTTGATCCTATCGACGGTTTGTCCCATGTTTCCCCAGGTTCTTAGCTACCTTCCCCGGATTTCGCGATGGAGACTACGTACCCATCATTCGCCGACTTCCCAGTCTGCCAAGTCTCCCTAGCTGTCTTGCATATGTGATCTCCCTCCAAGACCGGCTGGAAATTCCCTTTGGATGCATCTCCCCAGACTGTCTACTAGTACTAGCAGTAAGGATCACGGTTGCAGCCCCATGGAAGGGTTACATCCAAAACTCCAAAGATGGGGTAAACACCGACTTCCGTCAGTCGTTGTGACCCAATGTTCATCCAACTCCTCAATCTCATCGTGCCCAGGTGTCTAGGTTCCGTCCAGCATGCAAGGCCATATTCGGCTTCATGTGAAAAAGGCCAGCTTGGGGGTTCATGGGAGGTGATGTCGAGGCTACTACTATGTGCTGCCGTATGGAACTGCCTGGAGCTGTGTTTTCTATATAAGGGGGCCCATCTATCCTCCTAGCTACGTCCTTTCGAATGACAAACTTCAAGCCCAAACAAATCAGACCGCATCGCCAGCATATCCACAAACTCCCAGCCTGTTATCCAAAATGCAAATCAAGACCGTCCTTGCCTTCCTTGTCACGGCTGTTGCCGCCCAGGACATCTCCCAGATCCCGTCCTGTGCCGTACGTTACTGCCTCTCTCCTCTCTAATTTCACCCCTCCTTCCTGTGGTTATTCAAAAGACTAACCCCCAAAATCAGCTCCCTTGCTTCATCAGCAGCTACACTGGCACGGGATGCAGCAGCGTGCTCGACTTTGCATGTCTCTGCGCGTAAGTGCTTGCTATCATACTCTACTTCCATTATGCTGTTCTACCCGTCTTGATGGTCCCAACGTAACACAAAAGAAAACATGTTCGAGTGATGGACATGGCTAACTATACTCTTTTTTTTTCTTTGGGTAGCAATGACGCCTACATCGCCGCCGTGACGGCCTGCGCTTCGACTGCCTGCGGCGCTGCTGATCAGGCTGCCACGCTTGCCTGGGCACAGGCGACCTGCGCATCGGTCGGTGTTCCTCTTCCTCCTTAAGGACTGAAAAATGAAAGGAGAAAAGAGGATGTGGAATAGATAAGAGGATTCCGTATTGATGGCCGATATGTTTCAACGGTTCCGCCCGAGCCATGGTGGCATGAGTTAAGCCAGCGACGAGATAGTACATACTAGTCTAGTGCACGGGGCAATAAATCATATACGGTTTGAAAGGTGATCCGCTCTTGTGAGCCATTACCTCTTGTTCTTCCTAGCAAAGGCGGAAATCCGTCATGGAGCTGATCATGGACAAGGGGGAAACCCAGGATAGTGGTCTGTTGACCTGTGTGTTGTACACTACAGTGTGAAGTTAGTAATGGTACTGTGTCAATACTGTCTCGGGAGGGGCTAGGGCTAGGGACTTTTTATACCCACGAATTGGGTGCCGAGGCCGTATTCAGTGGCAGGCAATGAGGATATTTCAGAAGTGGTATATTGATCTAAACGGTGGGTCGTCGTTCATTCTCACTACAAGGAGAATGTTCCCTACCCCGAACCTGGAAAGGGTGACCGTAACCCTACCTAAGACCCAACGGTCAGGGATAATACGCCAGATGACGTCGATGGCCGTTGCCCCTCGATGTTGAAACCGAGACCTACTAAGCCAGGGGTCCAGTCGCAAAGAAGCAGAACAAGACGCGCCTGAGACGCGACTTCACAAGAAGAGATCGGATAGCAATTCTCAATTCCAGACCCAAAACCAACAGGTGAAAAAATAAATAAAAACGTTTCGAATCGGCCATGTCATCATCTCTCGCAGAAGCGGGGACTCCCGATGTGCCTCTACAATCACGCATAATAGACGACAAGTCCCCTATCTGCATCCCCTTCATCCTAGAGCGCCTCAAAGAATGGCAAGCGAGCCGACAACTAGACGACAAGAAGCCTTTCATCATCGGCCTCAACGGTGTCCAAGGCGTTGGTAAGACGACCCTCGTCAAGGCCCTTTCCGAGACCCTCCAGCAGCGGGAGATGCTGCAGACTCTTGTTGTCAGCATCGACGACTTCTACCTCACCCACACCACACAGCTCGCGCTCGCCGAGGAGCACGCCGACAACGCCCTGTTGCAGCACAGGGGGGAACCGGGTAAGGAGGGAGATTTCTGTAGTCCATCATCTATGTTTGCCGTTTTGGGCGACTCGATAGAACAACCCTCAAAAGAAAGCCAGAGAAAGTAAAGTATAGTAAAGTAAAGACAAAGAAGGTACATAGCTCTAACCCCCTCCCCTGTCCATAACTCCCCACCGCAGGAACACACGACATCGAACTCTTGACCTCCTTCTTCGGCGCCCTCACGACCGGCAGTCCAGCCCACGTGCCCCAGTACGACAAGGCCGCCTTCTCAGGCCTGGGCGACCGCGCCCCGGAGTCGCGCTGGCAGGCCGTGAACCAGCCGGGCCACCGGCCCGTCCAGGTGGTGATCGTCGAAGGGTGGTGCGTGGGCTTCCGGCCCCTGGAGGACGGCGAGGTCGAAGCGCGGTGGAGGGCCGCGTCCAGGACGCTGCACGCCCACAGGCTGGAGCACCTCCTATTCGTCAACGACCAGCTGAGGCAGTATGACGGCGCGCTGACGGACCTCCTCGACGCCTTCGTGCACGTCGACGCCGAGAATACGGAGTACGTCTACGGGTGGCGGCTGGAGCAGGAGGCGCAGCTGAGGCGTGAGAGGGGCGTGGGCATGACGGACGAGCAGGTCGTCAGGTTCGTGGATGCCTACTACCCGGCCTACGAGCTCTTCTCGGACGGGGTGAGGAGCGGCGTTCTGCGCGACAGGCCCGGCTGCCAGCTCAGGTTGGTGGTCGGGAGGGACAGGAGCGTGCAGTACAAGGTTGTTCTGTGAAAAGGGATGTATAAACATAACATGCGAAGCTATAGCGAAAGCGAGTAATGCACTCAAAACCCTAAGACCCCCATCCTTCCTCTCGTTTGCCCCTGTCTCTTGTCTTGTCAGGAAAAAGAAAGAAGACAAAAACTACCCCAAGCCATCTATCATCATCAGACAGGCCCGTGTTTCCTGTTGTTTGTTCGCTTCTAGCAACTGGTCGTAAAGATATGCTCGAAAAATGGCAAATAAGAAACAAACTATGCCCACCTCCCACATTCAATTCCCTGCTCTGTCTTTGTCCCCTCGCTGACGGTCAGATCTCGGGGCTGTCATAGTTTGGTCGTAGCTATCGTAGGTCATGCATGTCATGGTCATATCTCGTGATGCAACCAACCAAAAAGAAATACAAGAGACCAACAAGAGAGTTAAGGAAAGGAGCGGAAACAGTAAACATCAGCGAGTAAGAAGGAATGCAAAGTAGAGAAAAAGAAAAGAAAAAAGACCAAACTTCATGAGGTGTGCAATGCAAAATAAAAATTAACAACCACCCACCCCAGTATACTCCTCTCGTCGTCGTTTATAGCCGCAAAGATCCGCCCGCACAAACAGAAACTCCCCCGCACCCTCGCTCATCACAAATCATCAACTTCCTTCCCCTTCATCATCCCCTCCCCCTCCTGCTTCAGGCTGCTCAGCGTCCTCTCGATGCCCTCCACCCTGCCCCTGACGGCCTCCTCCCTGGCCGCGATCTCGTCCTCGAACCGCCTCACCACAAGCCTCTTGGCCCGCCTCGCCTCCTTGACCCTGGCCACGACCTCGCCGAACCGCTCCAGGAACCAGTCCCCGCAGTCCTCCCACTCCGAGACGGGCATCTCCGTGAAGAGGTGGTGCTGCGCGTTCTCGTCCTTGCCCTGGTACCACCGCAGCTTCTCCTCCAGCGTCGCGCCCTCCACCGAGGGCGGCGACGAGGCCGGGGGCGGGGGCGCCCGCTTGGGCGACGATCGGCTCACCGCCGCCCTGGCCGGGTCGTGGTCGAACGCCTCGTCCCTGAGGGCCGAGTAGCTCATCGCGTGGAGCGCGTGGTCGTCGTAGTCCAGGCTCAGGCGGCGCTTCCGGGTCGTCGTGGGGTTGTCGTTCGGGTTGTCGCCGCCGTTGGCGGCGGGCACGGCGGTGGAGCCCTGCTGCTGTAGAATCCGAAGTGATGCCTGCTCCTTCACCCGCTGCTGCTGGCGGCTGCTGTTGGTGCGGGGGAGGACGCTCTCCTTGAGGCCGCCGCCGCCGCCGCTGACAAGCTGGGCTGGCGCAAGCAGCAGGTTGCCCGATGCCCTCTTTCCAGGGCCGGCAGGGAGCTTGTTGGCGAGCCGTGCGGCCCGCCGCTGCTGCTGCTGGTGGTTCGTGGTGGCCTCGTCGCCCTGGGACGGTAGGTCGTCGCTAAGGTCGTCGTCGACGTCGTCCTCGGGCGCCGGCGTGGGGCGGGCGCTGTCGCCGATGTCCCAGAATTGCGTCGAGCGCCGCGGGGATCCCTTGTCACCACCGCCGCCCTGGATGCGCCTGGGGGGCTCGTCACGCGCGTTGCCGTTGTACCGCTCGGGGGAGGAGGTCAAGACCTCGTCCGGGCCGGGGTAGACGGGCCGCTCTGTGAAGGACCCTCTGCGCGTCTCTCTAGCCTCCCTCGACTCTCTGATGTCCCTAGGGTCGCGGAACGCGAGCTTGCTGTGCTTCAGAGTGGGCTGCTTCTTGGGTGTCGAGTCGTAGTCGGACTTATCAACATACGGGTCGTCACCCACGGCTGGCCCCTCTGCCAGGATGCCGCTCTGAATGCTGCTATTTAATGTCGTTGCGCTGGGGCCTAAGGGTTGAGTCTGGACCTGCATGTGTCCCCGATCGTCGATTACAAAGGGAGGGTGCTGCTCCCCGGCGGATGTGGTGTTTATTGTTGCTGTCCCCTGCGGAACCTTCGTTCCTGCTACTGGCTGCTGCGGTCTCCGCTCATACTGATATGTATGCGCGCGTTGAGGAGGGGGAATCCCTGGCCCGGGACGCGCCTCACGAACAACAGGCCTGCTGAGCTGCTGGCCTTGGACTGAGCGGTCATCGCTCTCCAGGAGAGAGTTGACAGTTGAGTCCTCCCACATGTCGTGCTCCCGCGTGGGGGCAGGGGGAGGGGGAGGGGCATGGACACGACCTCCATCAGAGTTCGCGCGTATGCGCTGGGAAGGGTGAGGTAGTGAGAACGGTTGGCTGACAGGAAGCCCCGAGGAAGGTTGACTTGACGCGTACCGTCCGGATCTGGGCACGGGGATCTTGGCAGACTCCGCCAGCGTCTGCCTCGCCGCGAGAGGAAGGGGCGGCGGGCCCAGTTGCAGTTGCAGTTGCAGTTGCTGCTGCTGTTTCTGCTGAGATTGGAGAGATGGTTGCTGCTGTTTCTGTTGTTGTTGTTGTTGTTGTTGTTGTTGTTGTTGTTGTTGTTGTTGTTGTTGCGGCTGCTGTTGTTGTTGTTGCTGCTGGCGCTCGTTTTGGGTGTGTTGTGTGTATTCGTGTCCACCGCTCCGTGGACTCCCGGGGCTGTTAGCCTTCTCCGGGTAGCGGATATAGCGCAGCATTTTTTGCGTGGCAGTCGGCATCATCGATGAGACTGCCGATAGACACGAACGACACCCCGTGGCTACTTGCAAGGCACCCACTGGTGAGTCCTGGGTCTGTTTGTTTATGTTTATGATGATGTGTGTTGCAGAAGATACGCGTTGCGGCGGTTTATGGAGTTCTTCATGGGGCAGTTCAGGGACTCAGAGGGTGACATGTGTACGAAGTACGTGTGTACGATGTGTTGGGTTTTTTTTTTGGTTTTGTTTTGGTCTGGTTTGGTTTTTTCCCACTCCGTCCCTCTCGTTTGCTGTGTATACGGATGCCAGTGCACAGAGTATGGTTGGTGTACGGCTCAGTAGGTCAGTACGGGATACTTGGAGAGTCAAGAAAGGGCCTGAGACGTCGGGGTTCTCTCTTATGTTTGGACGGATGGCGAAGCGGCATGCAGGATTGGGCGCAAGCAGAACGATTCGATGACATGTACCCCGTACTGATTGGGTTTGGATGCTGGGGAAGAATGCTCGATGGGATGCACGAGAGATGAGAGGATGGGGAATGGGTGGGCTGGAACGAGGATGAAAAGTCGTGGTTCCAATGGAGACGAGAATAGGTCGGAGGTTCGTCCGAACGACCACCACACGAAATCAGGTGAGTGAGCTGCAGGCAGGGATTGATCGTTGGATCGCGACGTGCACTTTTCGGCCTCTTCCCTCTTCCTCCTCAACTCCAGTCGTGGTGGTGTCTCTTGCCTGTCATCGATTTAGAAACGGAGTATCCCAGTGCTGCAGCCCTCACCAAAATCCTCACAAGTTAGTTAAAGTGGGTGCATGAGGACCTGGACAGTCAACAGTCGTTAAGGTTGCATAGGATCCACGCTATCCATCCGTTGTTCGCTGGCTTGACGGAGCAGGGACACGACAAGTTGGGGGTGGGCAGCACACCCACTCCACTGTGCATGGGTCCACTTGAACCGTGCGCCACTCACGACTTCCCAAATTTCGCTCTGCTCTCTGCATCTTCTCTTATGACAGGCCGCCTCATATATTCTCCTGGTTCTGCTCGCGACTGAGGTGTTCTGCATGCAGTCGCGGTGGATTATTATTGACCATTGGCGAATGACGTTCCTCCTCCGTTTAACGGCTTCGTCCCTCTCTCCCAAGCATGCAACCCAAACTTTCTCCCGTGCTCGCAGGCCACGCCCCCTAACCCCCATACCGCCATAGACGCCATTCAACCCCATTTGCCTTGCCAACCTCCCATCCCCAGTCGCGCCAGCGGTTCTGGCCTGCTCCCACAACAGCTGCGTCCGTTGGGCCGTCATACAGCAGCGCACCAGCCTCTGAGCAGCGAGCGAGATCTAGGGACATATCCCCATCGCGCAGGCACTAGCCAGTCACGGGGCTGCCCACATGGTCGACAGAGTCGCGGATACACCGCCATGGGTCAGATTGCCGAGGCCGCGACACCAACTGGACGACATCGCATCCTATTCAAGTCGTTGTGCCATCTCACTAGACTCACGATCCCAGAGATAAGCAGACCCCCTCGGCCACGTCTGTCTACCACCCGTTCCGTCCTGTCTTGCTGCAGCTTTGTTATCATGTCGACACGGGGAGTGGACGAAGTGGTGTGCCGAGACGCGCTGCCATTCGCTCGCTGCCTAGCAGGTACATCCATTTTCGCTCTGGTCTCGGTGTAAGTCGTCTCAATGGACCTGTAGACCCTATTGCAGTCGATAGTTTCGGCGAGGATGCTACCTGACGGTGTGCATGATTGTGCGCCGGTTTGCAAGTGAATGTAGGATGGCGTTGGATGGCACATTCAGCCACTGATAACGACACGTGCACACCCGTGCACACCCGTGCACAACTTGGGGTACTGAGTCACGATCTCGCTCGCTGTAACGAGCAGGGGAACGACGGTGCCATTTGCCGAGTGTGCGCCGAAATGCCGCAGTGTTGGGGGAAAGTGACAACCCCTCCCTCATGCTTGAGGTCGACGAGGTGAGCGGGATGTGACGGCTAGGATGGTGGCTCCGAGGTTTGAGTTTCTCCGCTGGAGACCGCAGCGAGCCGAGAGTGATAAGATAAGCCATGCGATCTTTCTCTGCCGCCACCCCACCCCACCACCAGATCCTAGTGGCACCGCAGCCGACGCAGCGACCGTCCAGCACCATTGAATTTTTAATCACACCTCACTTACGAATCTGGATATTCCACAAGCCGCACCTCACGCCCTCCTGCCATTCACCACAATTAGCCAAACACTTCATGCAATAATTCACCCACGTATACAACCCCAAGGCAAAACACGATCGAACCCGGCAGACTCTTGCGACAATGCCCACATTAGAAGCACCCGAGCCCGTGCAAGATGTACTTGCGAACCCGCTCAAGACCAAGCCGCAGCTCGTCGCGCCGGAGCCGGAGCACTGTCCCGGTCCGGAGTCTGAACGAGCCGGTACGGCCGATTCCTGCGCCGGCTGTCCCAACCAGCAAATATGCGCATCTGCCCCCAAAGGCCCGGACCCGGACATCCCTTTGATCTCGGCGAGGCTCGCGGGCGTGAAGCACAAGATTCTAGTCCTGAGCGGGAAGGGAGGGGTCGGCAAGTCGACCTTCACCAGCCTGCTCGCGCACGCCTTCGCGACGAACCCGCACAACACGGTCGGGATCATGGATACGGACATCTGCGGTCCGAGCATACCAAAGATGATGGGCGCCGAGGCGGAGACGATACACATCAGCGGGGCCGGTTGGTCACCGGTCTACGTGATGGACAATCTGGGGGTCATGAGCATCCAATTCATGCTGCCTAACCGGGACGACGCCATCATATGGAGAGGCCCCAAGAAGAATGGCCTGATCAAGCAGTTCCTCAAGGACGTCGAATGGGGCGAGCTCGACTTCCTCCTGGTAGATACGCCACCGGGCACGAGTGACGAGCACCTCAGCGTCAACACCTTCCTCAAGGAGAGCGGCATCGATGGCGCCGTCATGGTCACCACTCCCCAGGAGGTGTCGCTCTTGGACGTGAGGAAGGAGATAGACTTCTGCCGCAAGGCCGGGATCCGGGTCCTTGGCCTCGTCGAGAATATGAGCGGCTTCGTCTGTCCAGGTTGCAAGTACGAGAGTCAGATCTTCAGGCCCACGACCGGGGGAGGGAGGGCGCTGGCCAAGGAGATGGGCATTCCTTTTTTGGGCGCCGTCCCGTTAGACCCCCAGATCGGCATGGCGTGCGACTTCGGTGAGAGCTACTTCGACAACTTCCCGGACAGCCCCGCGTGCGCGGCACTGAAAGGGGTGGTGAGGCGGCTGGCGGGCGAGATCGGGTTGGCTCCTGGCCACGTGCTCCCTAAGGAGGAGTAAAAGTGCGAATAGTGCGCCTAAGCAGTAAACGAAACCAACTGCATGGAAACCATCCCTCAGCGGCGGCGCATCTTTGCTGCTTCTAAGTGAACACAGCATAGTGCCTTATGCCAGTCAACAGAAAAGCTCGGCCCTCGCTTGCAACCTTACAACAAAAAAAGACCGCATCACAACGCAGCATTCGAAGGAGAAGCAAGACTCAAATATATCCCCTACCCCTACGCAGCGCCGAGCTTCTTGGGGATCTCCTCCAAGTCATCAGCCGACTCAATGTCGATCACCTTCCCAACCTCGCTGGTGTTCCTCATCAACTCCTTGGCCCCAGCATACGTCATCCGCAGCTCGCTATTGCAAGTTTCTGGGAGGTAGTAGAGCATGACGTAGGGAACCGAGAGGCGCCCAGATGGCTACGTAGAGATTTCACAGAGAGTCGCGTCAGCAAATAGAAGAGAGGTCTCAGGCAGACTGGGACAAAGGGGCAAGTGGATTATAGCTGCCGAAGCTCTTACCAGCGTCAATGGGTAGCTGAGGAGCACGAATCGGGGAGAGTGGTCTGGCAGATCCTCGCCTATCTCCTCCAAGCTCTTGTATACCGTCTTGTCCTCATCCTGGCGGATCTCGTGTGTGTTCTTGTCAATCATGTCTGTGAAGGCGAAACGGTTAGAGCCTCCTCCTCGCCTCATGCATGACAATCGGGTATAATTGGAGAAGCAAATACAAATAACGGCCTGTGGCTCGTTCGCCCTGGAGGTGCCCAGCCTGAACTTGCGCAGATGGTCCTTGGTCTCCTGAGAGAATGTGTATAGTCTTGCCTCGGCGCTCTGTGGGTTTCCATTAAAGTCAGCATTGTCGGGCGTCGATGAAGACATGAAGTAAGGCCAGTGAGAAATACCATGATGTTCCACGTTTGTCTTCTGGTGGGCGAGGTTGTGACTTGGAAGTTAGCTTGTGGATGTAGCCTGAGAAGCTTTGAGTGAGGATGAGCGTCGCAAATATTGGATGATGAAGGAAGTGTTTACTTCAGCGGAGAGGGACCGAGGGCGAAGGGGGAGCGATGATAACACCAGGATAGAGGCCGCTGAGACAGTCCTCAGGAGTCGCCCAAATGAAGTGAAGGTCGAGATGAGGTTCTCACCCGACCGCGTCAGCCTCAGCTAGGTCACTTGCGGCGATAGGGCGGTTAAAGCAATACTTGATTGCCCTTCGCAAGTACAGTAGGGTTGTCGGTTAGGCAGAACCCCGCGTCTATTGTGACATGCGGTGGTACGTACCGTGGCACAAAACTACCTACCCCGCCACAGCTGAGGTGGTCGTGGTGGTCCTCTTCCCCACTAAAGAGAAATCCGAGCTGTCGATTTGAAGGAATAATGCCTGGCGGCTGATCCGGACAATACGTACCTATCTTTACCACGCTCGAACTGTACATCGCCGTTTGGTTGCAAGCAAATGTGCGAACAGAAATACTCGTAGTGTCAACGAAGGAACCTCCCGAGTCCCCCTTCCCCGTGCTTGACAAGCTTCTCCCATTTCACCATACGGTAAACAAGTCCTCCCTCAGGGTATGTACGCCCGCTTATCCCAGATAGCCAGACATATCTCCCGACCAGGACCGACATATCTCTCCAGTCCCGTGAGTGTCAGGGCGGCGAGTATCATCAACGGCGTAATGGCGACGGCGGACGAGCGCAATTCGCGCAAGATTCACACGGCCGCGTGTCTTATAATCGGCGACGAGGTTCTTGGCGGGAAGGTGTGGCCCTAACTCTGTACTTGGCTTGACGAACTCCCACATGCAGGAACCCGTTCAGCCGCTGACCTGGTACTGACTGTTGTGGTTCCATCACGGGCGGGCTCTCTGGGAATGAAAAGACCGTTGACGTAAGACGAACATGCAAATCTACCTGCTCACCTACTTGCTCTCACCACCCCGGCGAGCCACGTTTTGAGACCTTTCCTAACGTGGAGTTCTTCTTGGTAGACAAACTCAGCCGCCGTGGCCAAATGGTGCTTTGAGCTTGGCATCAACCTGAAGAGGATCGAGGTGATAGAAGATGACGAGTCCGAGATTATCGAGGCGGTTCGTCGGATGAGTGACCGCTACGACTTTGTTGTGACGAGGCAAGTACCTCGGCCAGTATGACTAAAGAGCATGCAAAGAAACATGCTAACTGACTTGAAGTGGTGGCATTGGACCAACGTGAGCCCACCTCCCGGTGAAAGACCTTTTACCAAAAGCTTAGGAAAGGCGGTCGGATGTGTATACTTAAAATAGATACCAGACACGATGACATCACGTACCAGTCCATAGCCAAAGCCTTCGGGTTACCGCTCGTCCTCAACGAGGAGGCCTATGAGCGGATGAAGAAGCTCTCCAAGCCGCACCCGTCGCAGCCGAACTTCAACTGGGACGAGGACTCGCCAGCCAAGGAGGCGAAGCTGAGGATGGTCCGGCTACCGACGGACTCGACCCGGGACTCGAAGAAGCAGTTCCTCTTTCCCCGGGGAAACCTCTGGGTGCCCGTCTGCGTCGTCAACGGGAATGTGCATATCCTCCCTGGAGTGCCGAAGCTATGTCAGTGCTTCCCCCCTGATGAGCAATGCTAAAAGGGCATGGTTCAGCTGCTCCTCTCTGATTTCCAGCACACATGGCTGACTTTCATGGCCCCACGTGATATCAGTCGTCGCCCTCCTTGACGGCCTGAAGTCTTACATGACGCCTCGCCTGGCAGATCCCGAGGCCAAGGGCATCTGCCGAGTTATGATCTCGACGCCGATGGCCGAGAGCGCCGTGGCTGCCTACCTGACAGAGCTGGCCGCCCGGGTCGAGCCAAAGGGGGTCAAGGTCGGGTCCTATCCAAGGTGGAACAAGAAGCGCAACACGGTCACGCTGGTCGGGAAGTGAGTGGAGTCCTCCCAATTTCCCTCCCATTCCCGCATTCCCAAGGAGTCTAGGCCAACTAAGTTCTCATTGTGACTTTTCCTTCTTGTATAGGGACAAAGCATTTATCGAAACCCTCTTGCCAGAGGTGGTCGAGAACGTGCAAGGGAAGGTCATCACGAAGGAAGGCGAGGACGATGATCCCAAGGACAAGGATGAGTCCTACTCGCAATGAGTCGCCCACTGTTCGGGTTGGCCGAGCCTTAGCATCTGTGGCTCTCTGAGGACATCTTATCCTCATGTAACAGCCATCAGGAATAACATGTTGAACCCCCACGGGTCTAGGCGATGCCCGCATTTGCCAGACGGCAGAGGGAAGGCTCATCCGAGTTCCAAAAAAGATAGTGTAGACCATTGAGGGGTCCGCATCGGCTGTTCCGGGTCGATGGAATAGAACTCTCTTTGTCTTCTTTGTGGTGATAGGAGTGACATACAGAAACTGAACATACTTTCCTGGTGATTAACGGCTGCCCGCGAGAGCTCCATCGCTACAACCTCGAGCGCATCCTTAGAGCTTCACGGGATAAGGACTGGAGTTCCTATCCGTCACTGAAACCCGTGCCGCCCAACACGTGGATGGACGGGATACACCCCAGTGATTATCCCTGAAGAGGGGATTTTTTGCGAACATCTGCAGATTGCAAAATCCGTCCGAGGTGGGACATCCGGGAGGCCACAGCGAACCTTCTCTATCCTATGCATATTTGACTTCTAGTTGACATGCGTTGCCTTGTCCGTTGCGTACTAGGAAGCGAGAGGTATTTGCGACTGTGAGCGAGGTCCGTTTCTGCATCATGGTTCTGCATTGGTATCTCTGTTGTGGCAGTAGTACTGGTAGGTGTAACCTGTTTGCTGCGGGGGCTGCGCGCTGAGGGGGGACCAAAATCAATTTAACCCCCTGACAGACGCGATGGGGTCTGCCTGGGATGGTTTGAAGGCAACCTGTACCTTTCTAGAAGCCTTGTAGAAGGCCACGGGGGTGCGGGATTGGTCCCGCGGATTGGGGTGGAGCGCTAGAAGCCTAGAAGAGCAAACCCGTTCGTTTCGGGAATCGAGCTAGCGACGCGCTATTCATGACTTCGTGTAGACTTCAGAGGTTGGTGGCTCAAGGTGGTTAACATACGGAGTATTGCGAGAATATTTTGTCGAACATGCTCCTGGCCGCTGCTTGCTTCTCTTTTGGTCTTCAACGGTTGACAAGCTCTAATGACATTACCTTGGCGCGGGCGCTCCGCGATCACCCTTGGTATGGTGGCATCCTCCTCTCCTAAGCTTATCTGAGCGTGGCGGTGGTTTTGGTCTTTACGTTACCACCAGAGGTCACTGACGTTGCGGCCTTCGATAAGGTTCTTGATGAGTGCAGCTAAGCGTGCCCGCCCCGTCACCTACCTCCCTAGCTAGTACTTGAGCGTTTTGCTTGAACCGCAAACCACAAAGCTGTCTTCTAGCTCAGGGTGTCCCAGGCTCGATCGATAAGGATGCCAGGATAGGACTTTCGTCGCATCTCCACCTACTTCCCGACGCTCATAGAGAAGGTAGGGAAGGGAGAAGAGCTCAAGTTCGAGTCGGATAGCTTATCGGGCAATCCAACTAGGGCATACGTAGTTGATAGGTCCTATTCCATATGTCTTCCCCAGAGGTTGAAGGTCCCACATAGCCAGGAAACCTGCACTCGTTAGGAATCTGCTAGGAAGCACTGGTCCTGTGATGGAACGATCCGTCGCAGTATTACACCCTTACAGTTTGCTTTTGCTGGTGGTTAGGTGAAAATCTAGCCCCAAATTGGCCATGCGCCGAGTGAGGTTGCAAAGAGTCCGCAACACGTGCAGTACCACGGCAGTGAGGTGCAGCTTCCCAGGTGACCCCCAAAGATGGACTCCTCAAAACTGCCCAGTACTATTACGGAGAGACCTACGTAGCCGTACTGAGGAAAATCGGAGATGGCGAGATGATCGATCAGGCCCCAAGTCTGGATCGGGTGGGTTTCCTGCCAAATTCGCTGCCATCGGGCAATCTACAATGTGGAGCAACCGTACTAGGTAGGAGGTAGATGCCATTTCTCAGCCATGTCTCCCAGCTCTCGTGAACGGTCGAAAACGGAGGGGGGTCGCTTATAAAAGTTGGGATTTTTGGGTCTGGCAATGAGCCCCGTGGATTGGTTGTGATCCAGGAGCGTGAAGACTGAAGAGAAGGCGCGCCGCAATTCCAGTGCAGTCTTGGACTCTTGGTATGGATGTACGGAGCCGCTTGGATGGGAGGCTTGCAGGTCGTCTGCATATTCACTGCCGCGACAG
Source organism: Pseudohalonectria lignicola (assembly GCA_003049395.1). Taxonomy (NCBI): domain Eukaryota; kingdom Fungi; phylum Ascomycota; class Sordariomycetes; order Magnaporthales; family Ophioceraceae; genus Pseudohalonectria; species Pseudohalonectria lignicola. The sequence goes on from PYSP01000013.1 coordinate 197,277, forward strand.
GCGATTTGATAGTAGGATGTGAAACCGACCGATACGCCGCTCAGGGTTTAGTTCGGCGGGGAGGCTGTTGATTTTTTTTGATAGGTGGGCATACAGACAAGCAGACATGCAGAAATGTAGACGGTAAAAAGCCAGGCTTTAGAGGTCAGCCCGAGAGACATCTGATCATTCTGCCTAGCTTCTCTGGGAATTGGGACTCAGACAAGTGCCGAGAAAGCAGGCGTTACATGCCTGTGGGTGAGAGGTCGGGTTCGCTCAACCACCCGTCTCCGGATGATTGGCAGAGGTTTACCAAGCCGGTGGTGATTAGCCGCCCACGAGAGGTGGGAGCAGTTCCAAACACTGGCGCTTGAGTCGTTGGATCGAGCGAGGTGAGTCGAGCTGTCGTGGCCCGAGGACAGTCTGGCTGCCTACCTACCTACCTACCTAGATAAAGAGAGCACAGGGAGAGGTCAGGTGTGAAGACGGCAATATCAAGAGCACCGAGGCTCAATTCCGTCCGGTACAGTGTACACGAGGGGTACAAGACTAAGAGCTAGGCAGGCGAAGGATATTGAATACACAAATAGTAGCATGATATACCTTTGTTCTCGGTTTATCTCGTACGTACTTGTAGCCGCTCACAGAGAGAGGTCGGGTTTGACTTGTTGGTGAGGAGCACAGCATTGATACAGGTGGAACTCGATCGAGAGGTCTCCCAGCCAATTCCCAACGGCGGAGAACAATGGACGATTCTCGTACAGCATCACGCAGCTCGAAAGAAACTCGAGCCGTGACTGACCTCAGCCTGTTGCAAATCCGTTAACGGTTGTTTGTTCGTATCATTTCTATGGTCACACAGTTCAAACACTATGGCCCTTTCTACGTAAGGCAGACAACAGAAGGCGGGAGGAAGAGACGTTGGGTGGCTTGTGGCCAGATAAAGTCCATACAGGTTGGGATGCTGTTCCACCAACCCACCTCTCTGCCGCAGTGTACGTACTGGGTAGGCAACGCCCAGGGAACAGGCGGCGGGAGCAGCATGCAGTCGAGCGGGAAAGCAGCCCAGACCCCAGAATGGCCTCGCCAGTCGTCAGGATTGCAGCATCTGGTCGCAAACAGCCACCGGTGAAGGCCAATTGGCCATTGCTCCTCTAGGGATAGGTATGTGCCCCTCTTTCGGTCAAGTGGGCTCTGGGCTCACGCTTCCGGAAACAGCACCTATTTTCTCCCCCAAGTTCTTGTCTCTTAGCATGTGCATACCGTCCGCCCGCGTTATAGATGGTGTGTGTCTGCATATGCTTGCGAGCGGCGGCTGGCGGCCTGTGCCCTCCCAGAGGCCAGAAGTAGTTTTGAACGAATGCCTTTCCGCTTTGTTGCAGTACCTGTGCTCTGCCCACCATTTCTCTACCTCCAAAAGAGCGGGGCACCACCCTTGCTGCTAACTGGACGTTGTACCAAACTAGTCCCGTACGGTATGGTCTACATGGTATCCCACCTTTTTCTTCCCCATCGATCCCTCACCCATCTCCTTTTTATGCGACAAGCTTGCCCCCCCCGGACTTTCACTTCCTACCTGCAGCAAGGGCTTAAAAAAAAACCTCCAGCACTGTGACGGACAGCAGCACAATTTTTCTTTTTTTGTCTCGAATCATCGCCCTTTAACCTTCGGCCTTTTTCCTTTTTTCGAAATTCGTTCCTTCTTTCCCCCCTAGCATCTAGGCTCGAGAAGACAATTTGGAAGCGATTCCATCGAAAACCGACTTGCTGGTTGGTTTGGGGGACACCAGCGCCTGGACCTACGGACGAAGTTCCCACTTTACCCCCGTGCTAGGAGCAACTTTAGTGCGGGCTTGCGAGGGTTGTTTTGACCTCCTTTTGGACTTCTTTCTTCAAGGACCGTCCTTACTCGACCTGCATCCAATCAACGATTCCCATCCAGGTACCTCTGGACCCCATTTTATTTTCTTTGCTCCAACCAGAGGCAGAGGTAGCGAGCACGCACTTAGCCTGGGAGTTATCCCCCTTGCCTCTTCCTGCCGTACTTGCTCTCTCCCCCAATCTGAGTTTCAGGTTTATCTCGAAGCTTGCATCCAGAAGCAGCAACACCACCACCAGTCCAGCACCACCATCACCAGCAACGGATAGCCCGCATTCACCACCCACCAGTAGATCAACTGTCGCTCGCCGTCCAGGTTCAATCGCCGTGTGTATAGCTTCGGAAACCCCCCTTTAGTCCTCACAATGGCTTCAAAGGTATGTTGTGTCTATTTTCTGGGGCCCTCCCTAGAGCTCTGGCATCCCCGTCTCAAAGCAGCATTTCTCTCCTTACCAGGCACGTCCTGCTGTTCCTTCGTTAACCATGTTATTCTGCCCCCGCCCAGTTTCTGCGAGAGTACAAGTTGGTAGTTGTCGGCGGCGGTGGAGTCGGTAAATCGTGCTTGACTATCCAGCTCATCCAAAGCCACTTCGTCGATGAATATGACCCGACAATCGAAGGTTTGTCCCTCGTTCTCATCCCCGCGTCTCAATTGCTTTGCATCTTCCTTCCCACGCTCCTCTTTCTTGGGCTCCCACTCTCACTCTATCTTCTCTAACCCAACAATAACGGCGGCGTGATGCAGACTCGTACCGCAAGCAGTGCGTTATCGACGATGAGGTCGCCCTGCTGGATGTGCTTGACACGGCAGGCCAGGAGGAGTATTCGGCCATGCGCGAACAGTACATGCGGACGGGCGAGGGTTTCCTGCTCGTATACTCGATCACTTCACGCCAGAGCTTCGAGGAGATCACGACGTTCCAACAGCAGATCCTGAGGGTGAAGGACAAGGACTACTTCCCTATGGTCGTCGTCGGCAACAAGTGCGATCTGGAGAGCGAGCGTGAGGTTTCCAGACAAGGTGCGCATACAATAATCCTGCCTATACAGGCACAAATTACCGATCAGTCCCAGATCCGGGGGGTGGAACAATGCGCGAATCTGGGGACTAATATCGAGTGTTTGTTATCATGTGCAGAGGGCGAGGCACTGGCGAGATCTTTCGGCTGCAAATTCATCGAGACCTCAGCCAAGTCGAGGATCAACGTAGACAGGGCGTTTTACGACATCGTTCGCGAGATCCGGCGGTACAACCGAGAGATGCAAGGCTACTCGACCGGCAGCGGAACGTCGAACCCGGGCGGGCCGGCCAACAAGATGGAGGTCAGCGACAGCGACGCAGACGTTGGTTGCTGCTCGAAGTGCGTGCTGATGTGAAGGAAGTCACTTGGGCGTAATATCGAGGGATTGGACCATACGAGGCGGAGTAGAGAGAGGATTCGCCTTAGATGGGTCATGACGGATTTACCAGCATCAGCAGGCGAAGGAGGAGGAGGAGCAACAAGAACAGGATCAAGAACAGATGTCAGTGAATCGTTGGAGGTGTACTCGCGTTTGTGTGTGGGCACCTGCGAGAAAGCGACACGCCTCGGTGGATACCATAGTCTACGGCGGGGGACCGGTCCGTCCATCGTCTTATACCTTAAGCTTGGAGAGAGAGGAAGGAAACGCTGCAGGACGTTGCATGGATCCCGGAGTCCGGTTCTTCTCTCTCTGTCTTGAACTCCTTATGGATGCATTGCCACCAGCATGTCAAGAGGGGTTTGCTGGTGATGGACAAAAACTCCATCTCGAGCCTCCTTTTTGGGAGGGGCCACAAGGACAGAGAAAGCGTCTTCCTTATTTTGTCATCCCTCTTTTTTCTTCTTTTTCGTCTTTTCTTCCTTCTTTTCCTTTACATTTGTCTTTCTACGTCTATGGAGAGATCTTTCTATAAGTTTTATTTTATTCTATCACTGTGGGTTTGATGCTCTTTGTTCATTCTCTTCATGTGAGTACGTTGTCGCCAGGGGGGAAAGTATGCGTTCGAACTGACAAATGGGAACGGCCATGGATACGCCCATATCAATCGAGATCGCCGAGTACGTGCCTAGATACTTTGCATATGTTTTGCATGCATTAGTGCTGAGGTTCTTCACGACGTAATGTGTCTCTGATCTGATTCCTTTGCTTATCACCGCTTGCGATGCCTTGGTTGCAGATGGTTGGGGGCTTAGAGAGGTTTAAACAGCTTGGTTCGTCGTCCAGTGGGACAAAGATGCTGGCACTGAGAAATGCATCATAGATACCAACCATATGAGCTGGACGCGTCGCAACAGATCAAGACATCGAGGGAGGACTGCGATCCAGCGTGCCTCCATAGTGGGTAGTGTAGGTAGGTAGGCAGGTTAGATCCGTAGTACGGACGGTTGAAGCCGGCTGCAGGCGTCTCTGGGGTGGGTCACCGGATGCGGCCCCTATTTCCAGGCGCAAGCTCGCCAATCGCCAGCAGCCGACTCGACCGGTTGCGGATCCAAAAAAAATACAAAGTGTCGAACGGCACTGGAATCCAGTCACCAGCAGCTCGGTCAGCTGCAGGGGGCCTGGGCCAGACTTCCCCTCCCGTCATCATCAACAATGAATGGTTGGAAACAGCACGCCACAGCAGACCTTTCAAGAGTCGGGAGTGAATGAAAGGTGCTTTGACACAGGTTAGCGAACGCGTTAGCGAGGGCGACCCCTGCGTACAGCTTGGGTGCCAAAAGATCTTGTACATTCTCTGAACATGTCTCTATTCGTCGTTTTTGTTCCATCCTAGTTACCTTCTGACCATGGCCTTGATTCAGGACATCTTTGAGGCTGTGCCGCCCATGGTCGAACCCAGCTTGTACCGAGTACAGATATAAAAGGGACCTTAACATCGAGCGTTTGGAAATACAGAAAAAAAGAGGGAAGTATAATCCCACAGGTCATATCAGATATATCAGGGTGTACTTATCAGATCCGGCTTGATCAGATTAGAGGCAGTCTTTCATATAGGTAATCTGGTAGGGCTCGAGGCAGTAGGCAGCAAGCCTTGGTACCCTACCTCAGCGAGTACACGCACGACTCTCTCCATAAAGGCAGACACAGTTCATGCGGACAAAGAAAAGGTAACTAAGCGAGACTCGATAACCGCCCAATCATCAACAATGGCGCAAACGAGGTGCAAGCTCTGCCGTGAGATGTCGGGCACGTGCGAGTACGCCGAAAATCCCAATGAAGCGTGCCTCAGGTGCTGCAGGTTAGGGTTGCAGTGCTTGGTCGAGCAGGACAAAGGCAGCTCGAGGACGGAGGTGGCCCTTCCAGCGCCAAAAGCCCACGAACTCGCGGGTACTGGCTCTTTTGATCAATACCTGAAGTTTCCAGCTTGCTGGTCATGCCAGCAGAGCGGCCGGAGGTGCGACAGGCAGCGGCCGTGCGACTCATGCTGCATGCAGGGGGCCATCTGCGACCCCCACCCGGTCTCGCCAGAGAGGAAGCAGCAAGGGGAGGAGAAGTTCGTCTTCGCGAGGGGGCTAGTGCCCGTCATGGAGCTCTACTACCTCGCGCACGGGTACGGGCCGTATGGGGTGACGTCTGTACGGCCAAGGAATCGGCTAGAGATCCCGGGCTATGCGGGGCAGTGGGGTCATGACGGCCCTGACAAGGCGGCGCCGGTCTCCCGCCTGGACCAGCTCCCTCCCCCGGCCTCTTGGGCCGGTCCCCCGCCGCCGGACGCTAACCCAACCCTCAGGGCTACCCTTCACCCTGAACACGCTTACAATGTCCACTGTGGACCAGGGCCAGATCCCCGTCAGGACCTCTCTGGACATGGGCCCTGGTGGGGATTGCTGTCTCCTGGAGTTGGCGGCTCTAGTGAGGGTGACTCAGGCTCTGCTCAGGCAGTTACCGGGCAGAACTGGGGAGACCTTTCGATGGAGGAATTCCAGGCCATGCTTGACGATGAGCTGAGGGGTGCCAGTCAGCACAGGCGCGGCTAAGTAGCGCGACTCTCTGGTTTGGGTCTTCCTCTGTCTCTCTTCCCGCTTTCCTCCTCCTCTTCAGAAGCCCGGTTTACCCCCGGTTCCCTTGTTATCTGGGGGGTGAGCATCGTTAGTTGACGAATACATTGATCTCATACCCAAAAATGCTAATGCCACTTGAAAGAAATGCAGCACTTCATAATTCCAAGCCGCAGTCTATTATTTTCTATGGAATGTCTAGAAAGACAGCGACGAGGGCCGGTGCTCACATGTGCCCAATCGTTGAGCGTAATCGCTAGGGGGGTCCATAAACATAACATACACATACATGGTGCTTTAGATTCTTGTGTCTTGATGGAGAAACTAAGTTAAGGACTAGACTGGGTGAATCTCCTTGCTTTGTTTGGACTACTGCCCTTCATAGAGTGTACGGAGTAGGAAGAAAGAGGAGGGTGGACAGGCTAGGTGTAGCTTAGGGTCTATGGCTCCTGTACATTGCCCACTGCTTGTCAGACCAGGCTACCTAGTTTGAGAAATATCCTGAACCAAAAGGTTGGGACAGCCGTCAGATATCTGGCTACAAAGGAAGCTGAGCAGGTATTTATCACAAAGAAAAGGGAAGCCAGATTCCAGTCCAGAGCTGGCAACTTTCCTGAATGCGGCCCAACCGGTCCCAGGTTGGCCGAAAACGGAAAGATGTGTTATTGGTGGTCTGTATGAAATGTGCTGCGAGCAGATTGCAGTCTGCCAACCAAGAATTAGAAACCAGTAGCCGTATATTAAAATAAACAGTCAACGGTTCCCCCCTTCCACCTCACCCATAGCAGCCCTTACTTCCTTATCCGACCGCTGGTCCTCCGTTCTTGCCTTCACATGAAAATTTAAAAAATAAACACACATTAGAGATACTGAGGCAAATCTTGCTATCGCCATGCCACCTAAGGGAGCATCATGGGGAGCGTCACGGGGAGCACCACGGGCAGGCTCCAGGGCAGGCTCCAGGGCAGGCTCCAGGGCAGCTTCACAGGAACCTTCACAGGAGCCTTTACAGGGACCTTCACGAGGAGCATCACGGGGAGCCACACGGGGAGCCACACGGGGAGCTCCACGGACAGGCTCAAGGGCAGCTTCACAAGAACCTTCACGAGGAGCATCACGGCGAGCCTCACGGGCAGGTTCACGAGGAGCATCACGGGCAGCATCACAGGCGCCAATACAACCACAGGGACTCACACTCCCTCCAGCAGCATCACAGGCGCCATCACAAGCACCACGACAATCACATGGACTCACACTCCCTCCAGAAGCACCACAGGCGCCATCACAAGCACCACAGCAACCACATGGACTCACACTCCCTCCAGCAGCATCACAGGCGTCATCACAAGCACCAAAACAACCACATGGACTCACACTCCCTCCAATAGTGGACGGTCCTTCTGGGACTCCCGGTCCAAGTGCGAGGACGAGGAGCAAGCGAACCTTTGAGGAAGTATCGGCTGCTCAGGGGGAGGCCAATGACGACGACGACGACGACGGCGACAACAACAACGATGAGGGTGATGGCGATGAGGAGGGTGAGGATGGTGGTGGTGGCGCCGACGACGACAGCACCGAGAGGACCGCTGCAAAAAATAAAGGAAAAAAACCGGCGAAGCGGCGGCAACCCGAAGTTTGGAACAGAAAAGACCTCAATCGTAAGGCAGGTTTTCGTGGGACGTGCGAGTTCTGCAAGAAAAACAATGTGGGCAAGTGTGCAATGAATGAATTCGGCAGGGGGAAGGCATGCGCCCGGTGCAGGGCGTGGGGGCTGCCATGCACCGACGGCAAGGGCAGATGGTTCGAGGGCGACCCGTACGGGGCCGGGACCGGCAAGATCGGGACCAACCTGTGGTTCGAGACGTGCGGCGAGTGCCTCAGCCACAGAACCCCCTGCGACCGGTCCAACCCCTGCATCATGTGCCGGAACCGGAACCCGGGATGGCTCCCGGACAGGCATGGCTGCGTCCGCGCCCGGGAGGGGAACACGTACCGCTGGGGCACGACTGCGGGGGACAACAAGCGCCTCTACTTCTACGCCCTCGGCTGGGACGGCCAGCTGGGCAGGCCCAAGAACCCACCCCTGCCCCAGCAGCCCGGGCCGCCTTACCCGCTCGAGACGCAGTACCGCGTCATGGATGGTGGCCTGCTGGAAAACCGCCACGATAGTACGCAGGGGACCTGGGCCTGGGATCGCATCTGCCCCGTGCCCCCCGGCTTCACCGCGCAACTAGGCAACGTGGGTGACCCCGTCAACCAGCCGCTCATACCGCGCGACCATATCGAGGGGATTGCCGATCCTCCTCTTTCCTTCGTGCAGAACTCTGGCCAGGGTCAGGCTGGAGTACATGCTGGTCCTTCGGCTGGTCCTTCGGCTGGTCCTTCGGCTGGTCCTTCGGCTGGTCCTTCGGCTGGTCCTTCGGCTGGTCCTTCGGCTGGTTCTGCTGGCTCTGTGCAGCATTTTCCATCGAATACGCGTCAGGGCCAGGATCAGGGCCAAGCTTCGGAATATCCTTCTCCTCCCCTTGTTGCTCTGAGTCAAGCTTCCGCCTCTACGCCTGCTCCTACTTCTACTCCTTATGGTGATGATAGGGATATCAGGGTTGGTACTTTTGAAAGCACGTATCGCCCGCCTATTGGTGGGGGGGTTAAGAAGGTCATTCAATCAGCTCAGCCTAACAACCAAGTCAACGCCAAAAAATCCGACCATGATCCCGATGTCATTGACCCACAGCTCAGGAACGCCGGGAACAACAACCAATCCATCGATCGGGAGGGCGATGGGGATGGCGACGGGGTGGAAGAGATGCTCGACAAGTACACCACCCTGGGCAGGAGAAAGACTAAGTCGGCCCCAGCCGCCAACGACGCCGAGGCCTCCCGACCCCGGGACGGCGACAGGCCGCGGGCAGCTTCCGAGGAGGCGGAGATCGACCCCCCGATTGGCGGGTCATCGGGTGAAGCCGTCGGGGGCCCAACCTCAGGAGCGGCCGCGGGTGCCGACAAAGGCAAGGGCAAGGCCCGCGACGGGCCGGGGCCGGGGCAGGGGCCAACCATCTTCAAAGAAGGTCAGCCGCCACCGCCACCGCCGCGGCCCTCGGCCTCGGCCCTGGGTGGGCAAGGAGGAATGATGCAACAGCGACAGCGGCCCGGCCCGCCAGGGATCAGCGCCTTCGTCGCAGGCCAGGTCGGCCGCTTCGTGCACTACTACGCCGAACAACTCGACGGCAGCTGCATACCGGAGCGGGAAGAGGACGACGAGCAGCTGCGCCTGGAGGACCAGGACCTGCTGCTCGACTTTCCCGTTGGCGTCGGCGATCCCCTGTTCGACCCGGAGAAGTTCAAGAAGCAGGCCCAGCAGCAGCAGCAGGACGCGCCAGCCCCAGAACCCGACCCGGCATACCCGCTGGCCACGGTCCCGTTCGAGCCGCGGGTCAGGACCGCGTCCCCCAGCGGCGACCGGCACCACCCCTGCCGGGAGCCGGCCCGCTTCGACGACGGCCAGGCCAGGCCGTGCGGCAGGGAGACGCGCGGTCGCTGCTGCGAGGACGCGCGGGACAACCAGCCGGGCCGGCCCAGGTGGCAGGTCTGCGACGCGTGCGACGCCGAGTCCAAGGGGGCCACCATCTGGCACGGCCACGGCGGCGGCGGCGGGCTGCTGGACCCGCCCGAGGAGGACCTGGGCTTCGGCGACGAGCAGGTCCTCCGCATGCGGGTCTACAGCTGCCGCGACTGCGCCGCCGCCGCCGCCGACTGGGACCACTGGGAGGGCGCCGATGTCCGGCTGTGGGGGTTCCGGGTCAGCTGGGAGGACGCGGACAACGGGTGCGAGGGGAACGGGGAGGGGACGGCGGCCCACGGCGGCGTCCTCCGCGGCCATCTAAACGCCGACTCGCTAAACCCCATCACGGGCTGCTCATGCGCCGTCAAGCTCTGGGAGAGGCGGCTCTGCCGGTTCCACCGCTTCTCGCTCGCCGAGGCGACGCTCAAGCGGGCGGCCCTGATGCGCGAGTGGATGATCAACACGTTCGGTGTCCGCGGCGGCGGCGGCGGCGGGGCGCCGGGCAGCTACTACAGGTGCCACATGTGCGGGAAGGAGGCGCCCCGGCCCGAGGACGTGAGGAGGAACCCCAAGACGCACGCCGGCCTGGCCGACAACGGGCGGCAGCAGCGGTACTCGCTGGCCTACGCCTGCCTCGTGTGCAAGGCACGCGTCATCGGCGGGCTCGAGCTGGCCGACGTCGTCCCCGGCGGCTATGAGCTGGGGCTGCCCGGTTTCGCCGAGACGAGGAGGATGCTCAAATTCAAGAAATCGGCTCCCCCTGCCGTTGCTGCTGCTTAGAGTGGGACGACGTTTTCTTCTTCTTTCTTCTTTTTACCCTTCGTTTTTCTTTTTCTCTCCTTCCCCCCCCTCCCCCCCCCTTTGCCTTTCAAATGGATGTAGAAAGGAGGCGAAAGAGAGTTAAACGGTGATTCAGGGGCGGGAGTGAGTGAGAGCGGGGATTCTTAGGTTAAAGGCTTTTGAGTGCGGTATATTTCTTGCTTGGTTTGGTTGGGTTGTTTGTTTCGGGTTGTTTTTGCTTTGACTCCATCGCAATCAATAAAGGAGGTGCTTGCTGAAAGGGCTCGGTGCTGATGGACCACCAATTATCGGGGCTGATGTCTCAGTGGGTCTTACTCTTGAGACGTTCCGGATACGCTCCTGACATTGGATTCGCAGAGGCTAGCTTTGATCACTACTACTAATTGGAATTACGGCTGGGATATTATCTTTTCTTCTTAGGTGCCTCCGTGAGTTTCATCAGATCATCATGACGGTCTCGAGACAGGACTGATGGACAAGAGCAGGGAGCACCAGCGTAGAACCGTATCACGCGATCATTAGATTTGAGACTATTCTGTACAATCTTCTACCAGTTCCGGTAGGAGCTCTTTCCTAATGCTAGGAGTTGGGGAAGTGGGGCTTACCAAAAATGGTTAGAGCGCAATCAAGCTGAGCTGCTGAGGGTCGTACGGGTAGCTGATCTGCAACAGATCCCGCTTGCTTGTCCGACATGCGTTAACTTCCTGGTGCTCCTGCCAATGTTCATCTGGAGGTTTCAACGGTCAAGCAGTACGTCAACGGAGGTATAAGTGCCCCTACGGCGGTCTTCAAGAGCGGCGCAAATGTCCTCAAGGTCCACAGGACCCTAAAAGCGGTTCTTCCTAAGGCCTAAACATCCATCGACTTCGAAACGGATCTCCCTCCAGAGCAGGGGACAATTCGCTCGTTTCATCATACGCCTGCTCCAGAGTTGAAAGCATGTGAGAAACAGGTCGTAGCATCCTCTTGCCGCTTCTAGTCCAACCTTGGTCTACGTTGACATTATCGGCGAGTGCCTTCCAATTCTGGAACGCTTTCCTTTGCCGAGCCGCTCGCGAAATAAGTAGCCCGGCTCGCCCCAGAGCATGCGCCCACCGCCACCTTGACAATGACAGTGGGGAAGATGTCCTCGCTGTTCCTCAGCGACGAGGAGATGGGGAAGAAGGATGACGACCATCCGCGGTCGGACAAGAACCACCACCGGCGTGCCAACTTTCCCCGCTGGGCTCTCTCACCGGGGATGCAACCTCGCAAGGGCCTGAAGCGTCTCATTCTCTTTGCCGCCGCCGTCGCCGCGATATATCTGTTCTTTAAGAACATGCCGACGGACGTCCCCATCAGAGACCACCGTCGGCCCCAGTACAAGCACTCCCCGGAGGGAGCAGGCGGAGGGGCCATACGAGGCGCGCCAGGCCGTCCTATGCGCGATCCCCCACGCGCCGATGTGCCGCGGGTCGTGAAAGCACCGCCCCCAGATGGACCGCCAGACCTGTCGGTGACGAAGGCGAACAAGAAACCACCCGTTGCGAAGCCTGGAAGCCAACAGGCCGACGAAGTCGAAGATACCAGCAGCAGCAGCAGTAGCAGCAGCAGCAGCAGCAGCAGCGACAGTGGCAGCTACAATGGCCCCGTACGGTTCACGGAGCTCGCCGCCTCTCTCCAGGCCATCGGGAACACCAGGGGCACATATAGAGTGAACAAGAACGTGCTCTTTGCGGCCTCGAGTCTGAAGAGCGCGGCGACGCTGCTGCCCATGGCTTGCCTGATGGCCGGGGAGATGCGTAGCTACGTGCACTTCGCCCTGATGAGCAGGAGCGAGCTCGAGATGGGCGAGCTACGGCAGATCAATGGCATCGACGAGTCTTGCCAGGTTATATTTCATGGTGAGTCATATGATGATGGGAGTGGCTAGCCGAGTATATCTATATATTCTACCTTGGGAATTGGCAGCAACCGATCAGTACAAGGAAAAGATTCTGACACAACAGCCCTAAACAGACGCTCGCACAGAGTTCTCCGCCATATCCACCGACGGCCGGCTCGGTGATGCAATATTCAGGGCACTTCGTCACATAAATGCCTACATGCACCCGCAGGCCATCATAGTCGACAGCCCTGTTCACGAAGAGCGTTTTTTCACGGAGGCGGTGGGCAAGCAGGTGAACACACTGCAAATACCCCTCATCGAGCTGCCGTCCTGGGGGGTCGACAGGCTCAGCTGGATGACGAGGCTCGACAGCGCGTCCCTGTCGGTCTGGAACGAGCTCAGGATCGACATCCTGGTCCACGCGGCCCCGGGCGCCGCGGGGGGCCTCATCAGGCTGCTTAAGTCGCTGAGCGCCGCGGACTGGGCCTCGTCCCCGGTGCCGCACCTGACAATCGAGCTGCCCCACGTCGTCGACGCGTCCACGGAGCGCTTCCTGCAGACCTTCCGGTGGCCACCAGCGCATGCGGCCGTGGATCCGACGCGCGCGCCCCAGCTGCTGTCCCTCCGGCACCGGATACCGAGGAAGGGCCTGAGCGAGGAGGAGGCCTCGGCTCGGTTCCTCGAGTCTTTCTGGCCTGCCAGCCGGCAGCACTCCCACGTGCTCGTCCTGTCGCCTCAGGTCGAGCTGGCGCCAAACTTCTTTCATTGTGAGACTTTACTTTTCTTGTCCACACTGCCGATGTTACACTTGGGATACCTGCTAACACACGAGCCTGCACGGTCCCTGTTCAAAAGATCTAAAGTACGCGATCCTTCAGTACAGGTACTCCATCACGGCGATCCTTCAGGAGTGGGACCGCCGCCTGCTCGGAATCAGCCTCGAGCTGCCTACCACGTATCTAAACGCCACCGACCCTTTCATCCCGCCACTGAGACCCGCCTCCGCCTCCAAGGAGGGAACCGGATCGGCGGACGCGGCGCGGTCCTCCAAGAAGGGCGTGACAGACGATGACAAGGATGGCCCGACCCCTTTCCTATGGCAGGCGCCCAGCAGCAATGCCATGCTCATGTTGGGCGACAAGTGGGCGGAGCTGCACGGCTTCGTGTCGCGGATCCTCGACGTCCAGCATCAGCAGGTGGGATCCCAGGCCCTCCCTGCAATCCTGGCAAGGAAGCTCGTGAGCAAGGAATCCCCCTCCTGGCTGGAGCATGCGCTCCGGCTCTCCCAGGCGAGGGGCTACCTGACCGTGTACCCGAGTCGGCCGGCGTCGGCCGCCCTGGCCACCGTGCACACGGAGATGTACCAGCCGCCTGAGGAGTACGAGGAGGAGCTGGCTGCCAGGGGTGGCAAGAGCGGCAGCAGCAAAAAGCACGGCGGCGGCGGAGGCGATGCAGATGCGGACGACGCCGTCGAGCTGGGCCTCCTGCCCAGCAGGGGTGCCGCCTCCTCCCTGCTCGACAAGCTGCCCCCCCTCGACGATATGCCGTTACTCTCGTGGGACGGGACGGTGCACGAGCGTGTGGCCGAATTCGATGAGGGGGTCCTGGAGTACGCGGCCGAGTTCAGGCGGACCGTGGGCGGCTGCGGCGAGGAGGAGGTCGCCCCGGCTCGGGCGGACGGTGCCGGGCTTGATAGGTTCGCTGCAGACCTCTTTTGCAATACATCTTGAAAGAGAGAGAGGAAATCGGGGAACTGTGGGTTGGGTTGCGGCACGCTTTACTACTAAGGGGTATGGGCTCTATAGGGTGTTTGGTATTTGAAGCGCAGCAAGGGGTTTCGGAGTTTTGAGCCCCTTGGGGCGGAGGGAAACCATGACTGGACGGATATGCGGGTGGAAATATGGGGCTGTCCCGCCCTACTGTGGAACCTCATTTTTCATTGTTTCTTTAAGCGGTCGGGTTACTTGCATTATGGTCTATGGAAGGACCGATTTTGTTGGTGACATCCGGCCCCCCTGTTTTCTCTCTCCATCCTTGGATTCTTCATCAGAGGTCGCGATGATTATTGTTCTCGGCCAGCTTGTTGATCACAAGCAACGCAACACACGTCCCGACTATGACGAAGACGACCACCGCCAGGATCTATGATGGTGGGGTGGTGGTCGTCAGCGAATGAAGAGAGAGGCCTCGCAGAGGTTGAAGGAGTCAGGACGATACCCCCGTCGAGTGGAGGAGATAGGGAGAATGATAATGGGGTAAGTGGTCGAAAAGATGGCCTTACCCCCTGAGTCTTCCACCCAGTCTGGACGAGCGCTGCTCTCCTGCTGTACTTGTCAACCGTTTCTGGGTGGTTGGGAGTTGTTCGAACTGTCAGCACAACAAGATGGCGGCAGCACCAAGCGAGCGCTTTTCAGGTTGAAAACAAGAAGCCTGGGGTGTAGAGACATACTGATATAGTTGCCCAGCCCAACGGCCAAGCAGGCGACGGACAGGACCCAGAAGATGATGCCCAGCGGCCTGGCCATCCGCAGCTCGAGGTCGGTGGCCTGCAGCTTGAGGTGGAAGGACATGATGATGGCCGCCGAAACTAGGGCCATGAACATGGCGAGTCGGAGGTACGATAGGAATGCTGCAAGCAAAGAAGCATGTTAGCAATGGAAAAGGCAGGGGCATGAATATGGGTGTATGTATGTTTGTATATGTGTATCAATGTGTGTGTGCCGTGCATAAAGCCAACTTCATAGGCTGTATGTAGCAACTCTGCATCGAGTCGTCGTTGCCATCAGTCGTGAGCAATCTGTCTGTCTTCCTAGAATACTCACTCCTCTCATTGGCGCAATGATCTCGACAGTCGCTCGTCTGATTCTCGAACAGAAGCGGACCAAAGAACGGCCAGGACCAGAAGGCGCCGTCACCATTGGCGTCGGACCTGAGACATAAAATTCGCGGCATCAGCCTTGTCCTCCGTGGAAGTTTCGTATTCTGCTCCCGCCCCGCCCAAATATTAGAAACATATAAAAATCCATATAAAATTCACCTGTCACGATCACTAATTTCTACCGGACGGGTCAGGTTCTTGACGATGGGCGGGCAGCATGTGACCATCTGATCTTCTTCATCCACAGGCGAAGCCATTCTGCTAGTATGTCGCGCTTCTGGTGGGTGCTGGCGGCAGGTATCATATCATATCAAACAAGAAACCACGGGAGTGAACTCTACCACATTTTCCAGGTGCTGTTCTGACTGTGCTGAAGCATTCGACCGAAGTCGTCTCCGTCAAATGTCCAAGGACAGGCTCACAAAGGATGATAGATTGCCCCGCAGCATGAGCGGACCCGCGATGTCGCTTCAGCACGTGGCTTGCATGCGTGGCGGCTTCAAAGTATGTCATTTTGCAGGTCAAAATCACGCGTTCTGCAAGGCTCAAATGACCCTAGGATTAAGTTACACAGCATGTGAGGCCTCAGCCACAGTCCATAGAAGCGGTAAATAAAATAATATAAAAAGGGGGAAGAAAACAAAGACTATTCCACCGCATATCCAAATCCAGTGGTGTACCCTCTGTCACACCCCGCTGGTCTCACAATGCATATCTGACATCATAAATTATCGAGTGAGCGTTTACTGCGTAACATCAATGGTTCGACTATGTATATAAAAATCCAAGGAAAGTTTATTTGTGTTACAGTCTACAACCTAGCCCCTGTCCCCTCCCCTTCCGAGTCGTTTATCCAGCAGTCAATGCGTCATTCGCGTCGAGGACGATTTAAGTTAAGAGGATGGATGGGTGGGTGGATGGATGATGATGGAGGAAAGGAGGTAGAAAAGCCCGAGGAAAACGGCCACTCAAAAGTTCTCATGGTATCTACAACTTGGAAATGATAGCAGCCGCGTACTCGTGTGTCTTGGCCTTGCCGCCCAGGTCGCCCGTGAGCGCCTTGCCCTCAGCAAGGGTGTCGAAGGCGGCCTTCTCGATCCTGTCTGCGTACTCTCCCAGGCCCATGTGCCTCAGCATCATCATGGAGGAGAGCAGGAGCGCGGTCGGGTTGGCCAGGGCCTTGCCGGCGATGTCAGGGGCGGAGCCGTGCACGGCCTCGAAGATGGAGCACTCGTCGCCGATGTTGCCGGACGGGGTCAGGCCCAGGCCGCCGATCAGGCCCGCGCACATGTCCGAGAGGATGTCGCCGTACAGGTTGGGCATGACCAGGACCTTGTCGTTGTAGGGCAGCGGGTCCGTCACCATCTTCAGGCACGTGTTGTCCAGCAGCTCGGCGTCGAACTCGATCCCGGGGAAGTCCTTGGCCACCTTCTTGGCCACGCTCAGGAACAGGCCGTCGCTCATCTTCATGATGGTGGCCTTGTGCACCACGCGCACCTTTTTGCGCCCGATGTCCTGCGCCTGCTGGAAGGCGAACCGCAGCACCCGCTCGCTCGCCTCGCGCGTGATCAGCTTGATGCTCTGCACCACGCCGTCCACGACCACGTGCTCAATGCCCGAGTACTCGCCCTCCGTGTTCTCCCGGATGAGCACCGTGTCGACGCCGTCGTAAGGGGTCTTGTAGCCCGCGACGGATCGGCATGGTCGCAGGTTGGCGAACAGGTTGAAAGTCCGTCGTAGTGTCAGGTTCAGCGAGACATGCCCCTTGCCGATCGGAGTGGCCAGGGGTCCCTTGAGAGCGACCTTGTTCCTCTGGATGCTCTCAATTGCCGCGTCGGGGATGGCAGTCCGGCCGTCCTTGATGATGGGCGTGACATCAACCGGTTCCCAAGTGATCGGCGCCTTCGCGGCCGCAAAGATCTGTTTGACTGCTTCTGATATTTCTGGGCCAATGCCGTCGCCCTCGATCAAGCTGACGGGGTAGCGTCCCTATAGAGTAATGTCAGCAGGGTGAGTTTAGTGGTTGTTGTTATCGTAGCTGTTGCGTGTCTTTATATCGTGGTGGGGTGGGAGTGTGTATGTTGCGCGTAATTCTGGCGCCGTGTCGGTTTTGAGTGATTTATTTTTTTGGTTTTGGTAACCCCCCCACCCCTGGTCGTCACGGCGCCGATGAGTATTTCTGCAAAAAAATAACACGGTTCTGGGAAGAGCTCACGTTCGAGTCCTTGACGCCGGTGAATTTGGCGACTTTATCCTGCTGTGCTGAGTAGTATCTCTGGTTCTGCGAATAAGGGCGCATCCATTGTTAGATTCCATCCAGTCAGCCAGCCTTGCAAGTTTAGCTTTGAGTGCGGTTATCTCACATGCAGAGACACAGTAACTGCAGCTCTGGGAGCCGCAGTGAAGCATTGACGCACTGCAGGCGCAGCAGAGACTCTTCGAAGGGCCAGCATTTTGAGAGGAGCACCGAGCTGCAGCTCTACAAAGTTACTCCAAAGGGGGTTACAAAGGAGCTGGGGAAGTAGGAGCCTGTCGGTTCAAGGTGGAAAGGTGACGGCGGGAAGAAAAAACATGGAATTGGGTTGGTTGCGATCAAATCGATAAGTGGCAGCTCTCGGATAACTGCAGGTTGGATGTGGAGTTCTTGAACGATGGAACCGGTTAGTGGTGGGCGAACGGATGGGCAGGCGCAAGAATGATACTCCGGCATAAGCTTGGCTCAGCGAACCGTGCCACTGCTAGTAGGCCCACCTAGCCAGGAGCACGTGCGAGCTGAAGAACTTCCACTGCAGGTCATCGCTGGCCGGGGCTCGAACCCACTATGTGCAATCCTTCCCGGGGTCACTTCAGCTGCTGAGGCTGCTGGAACGGTCTCCGTACCGGTTGGCATTTGAGGCTCCAGCCACTGACGAGCCTCACTGAAACGAACACCAGACGGGACATCCAAGGAGGCACAACTTTCGGGGACTTCAATAGCACCCACACCGAAACAAAAACCAAAAAACCACCTAGGTAGGTGCCTTCAGGTATCTAACAGGACGATACAAATCTCGAGACGACTTCGGTCGTCCCAGTTGCTGCCGCGTCCCTCTTTTTCATGATCCGATAACGGGTTCTTGCCCAGGATTGAGCGGCGCGAAGAAGCAGGGAAGATGGCGGACTTCGACAGGACGGTGATGGAATACTACCAAATTCCATCACTGTACCCCGTTGAATGGCCCGCCGACAAGAACAACAGCGATGCATCCGACGATGAGGAGGCAAGCGCTAGCAATATCAAGAAGGCGAAGATCAACAGGAGGAAGTCAAAATACCAGGCGCTGGAGCGGGCGGTCAGCAACAGGAGCAGCATAATACCTGGGCAGGAGAAGTCGGCCAATGGGGTGGGCAACCTGGTGCAGAGGGACGAGCCGGACCCGCTGGGCACGACGGACAGCGTGGTGAGGACGCTGAGGCAGTACGGCCTGCCGCTGCAGGACGACCCGAGGCTGCGCAACCGGTTCCTCCTCTCATCGACGACCTTCTCGCCCGCGCTCTTTCTGTCGCAGATGCACGCCACCGCCGACACGCAGTCGCTGCTCATGGGGCTTGACCAGCTGTCGCAGTCGATCGACCAGAAGTCGGCCTCGCTCAAGGTGCTGGTCGAGTCCAACTTCGAGCGCTTCGTGCGGGCCAAGGCCACCATCGACAACGTCTACAAGGAGATGAAGTACAGGGGCGCGGAGCCGCCCCCGCCCGTGCCGAGCACCCGTGCCAGGGCCCACTCGCGCCACGCGAGCAGGAACAGCTTCCGGGCCAGCAGCGGGAACATCGCCCTGGCCAGCCCCCTGACGCCCGCGGGGCCGGACCCCAAGAAGAAGAACGCGCTGGTCAAGGAGAGCGAGTACGGCGTGATGGGCATCAAGGCGCCGCTGCTGGATGTGTCGGCCAAGGCCGAGGACGTCTGGGGCCCCGCGCTGGGCGGGCGGGAGAAGGAGGAGAACCTCAAGGCGGTGGCGGCCACGCTCTCCCGCTTCGGCGAGTACATGGAGACGAGCGCGGCCATCGCTGACAGCATCAAGCGCAAGGACCACGAGTCCCTGGTGGAGGAGTACTCCAAGGCGCGCAGGTTCGCCGACGAGGCGCGTCAGATCGCGTCGTCCAAGGCCGCGGCCAGCCTGTCGGACGAGCAGCTGTACCAGGTCCTGCTAGCCGCCCGCATGTGGCACGACGTCGAGGAGCAGATCTCGGCCTTCAAGCGCGTGGTGTGGCGCAGGCTCGTGTCGCTCCACAACGTCTCGAGGCAGGACGGCGGCATGTCCTCGTCCTCGGGCCGGGCCGGCGTCGGCGTTGGGGGCGTCGGGGGCGGCGGAGGCGGAGGCGGAGGCGGAGGCAGAGGCAGCAGCAGCGGCAGGATCGGCGGCGGCGGCGGCCAGCCGCAGGACCAGCACATGGAGCTGATCAGTCTGCTGCTCGAGCTGGGGGTCGAGGACAACCCGATCTGGGTCTGGCTGCTGAGCCGGTACGACCACCTCAAGGGCAAGATCCAGGCGTTCGCGGACCGGACAAAGGTCGAGATCGAGGTGCTCCGGCGGCGGCTGGCCAGCACGGACAAGCCGTCGCCCCAGATGATCGCGTCGCACCTCCGGTCGCTGGGGCGGCAGTCGGTGGAGGCCAAGGTGGCCAGCTACGACTCGGGCGACATCATCGAGCTCTGGGAGAAGATGCTGTCCTTCCTGACCACGCTGCTCTCGCCGGCGCAGGGGATCCTGGGCGAGGTGGTGGAGTTCTGGCAGATGGTGCAGGGCTTCATCGACGGCAAGACGCAGCGCACGCTCCCGACGGGCTACAAGGGCGAGTCCGAGGCGCACCACCGGCTGTCGCAGCCGGGCACGGTGAACCTGCAGAAGGGCACGGTCGAGCTCGTGGAGATGATCCGCGAGCACGTCTTCATGTTCTTCGCCGGCCCGCCGCCAGAGGACATATCGCTCCTCTTCTCGCCGATGCCCTCGTCCCCGACGCCGACGACGCCCATGACGGCCTCCATCGCCGGGGCGCTCACCCCGTCGCTCAGGGACCCCAGGCTGACCCTGGACGCCAACAACCCGCCGCCCCCTTCGCCCAAGCGCGGCGAGGCCTGGGAGAAGTTCGCCTTCTGGCCGCCCTGGTCCAACTCGATCAGCGGCGTGCACTACCTGTCCAAGATGCTGGCCCTGGTCGGGTCCGGGGCCTCGGAGATGGCGGGCATCTCGCCCGTGGTGCGGGGCGGCGACACGCAGGAGTTGGAGCTGCTCAAGACCCTCGTCAACGTGTCGCGGGAGCGGTGCGTCACGGCCCTCTGCGCGGCCTGGAACAAGGACGCCGAGAACATCAAGTTCGTCGAGGACTGGAGCCGCTCGGCCGACCGCAGGGACGTGACGCGCATGCCGGCCTGCTTCTCGGCCTTTGAGGGCGCCCTGCTGGGCGGCATGCAGAAGATTCTGTACGTCTCGGAGGCCTCGGCGGCCCCGTCCCGCGCCGCCGGCGAGCAGCAGCAGCAGCAGCAGCAGCAGCTCGCCACCGTGGACATCGTCACGGCCCCGCCCGCCAAACTGCTCCAGATGGTCCGCAGCC
Source organism: Pseudohalonectria lignicola (assembly GCA_003049395.1). Taxonomy (NCBI): domain Eukaryota; kingdom Fungi; phylum Ascomycota; class Sordariomycetes; order Magnaporthales; family Ophioceraceae; genus Pseudohalonectria; species Pseudohalonectria lignicola. The sequence goes on from PYSP01000013.1 coordinate 217,857, forward strand.
AGTACGTCACCACGCTGTACAAGGCCCTGAGCGGCATGGTGGAGAACGCCGAGAGGTCCGTCAAGAGGACCGATGACGACTGGACCACCGACGCCGACGGCCAGCTGTTCGTCCCCAGCTTGTCGGCGGGCTCTCAATGGCGGGCCACTGGCACTGGTGGGGGGACCATCGATGCTGGAGATAGGGTATGTTTTTTTCTTCCTTTTCTTCCTTTTTCTTCTCCTCCTTCTTCCTTTGCCTCTTCATCTTCTGCTTCTTCATGTGAACAACCTGACTAACCTCACTTCACCACCCACAGAACGTCAGGATGCTCCTGACCCTGAGCAACCTGCAATCCCTGCGCTCGGAGCTCGTCCCCTCCCTCAACACGCAGTTCGAGAACGCCTTCTCGGTCAAGCTGACGGACGAGACCAAGACGATCCGCGACGTGCTGGGCCAGATAGACGCCCGCCTCTTCCAGTCGTACACGCGCCCCTCGATCGAGTCCCTCCGCTCCACCGTCCGCCGGGGGGTGACGGCTGCGGACTGGCTTCCCGTGCCGGGGACCAAGCCCCGCGAGGTGCGGCCGTACGTGTACGAGGCCCTCCTCAGCCTGGTCCTGGTGCACTCGCAGGTGTCGACGACGGCCTCGTCCCTGACGAGCCAGGTGCTGTCGTACCTGCTCGAGCAGGCGTCGAGGGAGCTGCTCGACGCCTTCAAGACGCGGCCCCGGTACGACCTGGCCGCCCTGATGCAGGCCACGCTCGATGTCGAGTTCGTCGCCCAGACCCTCAGCCACTACACCACCGAGCGCGCCTCGGAGCTGCAGTCCCAGATCTACCAGGAGCTCGACTCCCGCACCGACAACGACGCCCGCGCCAGGCTCCAGGGGGAGCTGCCCGAGATGAGGAGCGTGCTCAAGAGGCTGAGGGACGTCAGCAAGAGCGAATTTGCCTGCTTCAAGAAGCCCAAGAAGGCCCAGTCCGGTCATGAGAGGAAGGATGGTGGTAGTGGTGGTGGTAGTGTCTGATTTATGGGTGGGGTGGTTTTAAGACGTACCTACAGACAGACACACACACACACACTATATATATATATACATATATATGTGCGTGCGGCCCCTTTTCTTCTTTTTGCTGTTTTCTTCTTTTTTGGTGGTCTTAGGTCTAGCGGCGGATACGCAAAGTGTAATTTCGTCCTTGATTTTGATTTCATACTGATTACTCGGCGTTTCCTGTTTCTCTTGTTTCCCCCGGAACCATAAAGTACCTCTAGTCCAAAGGCTGTCTATTATGGCGTCCTGGCGCACCGGCCTATTCCATCCTCTTGCAGTGGGCTGTGAAAGTAGCGGCCCCCTCAGCATGAGACATAAACCTCCCTTTCCGTCATGATCATATCCATCAGTGCTGAGCCCATCATCCATCCTTCGTCACCACCCTGATCCCACAAAGGGAATGAATGACAGGAGGCAAACATAAATAAAGTGAGAGGTAACGCAAAAGGTTGAAAAAGAAATTTTAAAAAATAAGAAAAAGCAAGCCGTGTGGGTATTTGGTCTATCAATCGATTCGTTGTCTCTTCTTCCACCCATTCCCCTGGTGACCCGCGAAGTCAAACGCGTCCAAGAAATTGAAAGAGAAAAAAAAGAGATAAGTTCAAAATAATAAATGAGAAAAAGGGGTCGTTAATAGCATAAAGCAATCTCCTAAATGTTGAGATGAACAAAACCTGCAACCACATGGCTACCCAGTCATAGTCATCATCGGAAATACCTCTGCCTTCTGGAAGGGATGGCACAGAGGAAGTTGATCACTCGCCGTTCGGGAGCAGCAGCGTCGAGCAGAACAGGAGCTCTAGCGAGCGAGAATCGGTGGGGGAGAACATAGGATGCTCTTGCTTGTGGTGGACATCGGCATCTGAGGATTGAAGAAATGATAGAAAAGAAGGAAAAGGTGATGACGTTAGCATTCATTCAGTTCGGATCTGATTTAGGAGAAAGAAAGAGGAAAAGAGAAAAGAAGAAGGGAAGGGAAGGTGAACAAATACTCACAGGTCAAGCCGAGGTGGTGAAAATAGTCCACCAATACAGGGTCTGACTCCTGCGTCGCAAGCAGCCCGCTCTCCGGCCTACAATACGTCCTGGGAAGCGCCTTCCGGATGCCGAGGAGCATCTTGAGGAGGTCCGACAGCACGTAACCCTGCTGTGTGAAGTTCGCCGGGGGCCTCTCGAGCGGCCACATGGGCATGAGCGTGTCCTGCTCCCAGGCCTTGAAGGCCCACGTCGTCTTCTCGACGCAGTTGAGCAGGATCAGTGTCGTGAAGAACATGTTGTGGTCGATCTTGGTCTTGCTGTCCTGCAATACCCGCTGCATCCCCGTGAGGAGCGCCTTGCTCGTCGCTGCCGCCTTCCTCTCCGCTGCCGCCGTGAGCTGGAGGCAGATGCTCGTGAAGGTCTCCTGGTCTGTCGTGTCCTTGATGAGCCTGCAGCGGCTGCTGATGTCGTTACCGACCTCGTTACTGGTGCCGCTGTCGCTGCCACCGGGGCAACCACCCTCGTTCTGTCCGTCAGGCATAGCTGGCGGCGTGCTGTACTGCAGTACGATGCTCCACTGGCGCTCGCGGTCGAGCATCTCGACGAGACCCCAGAGCTCGATCGCCTTCTTCAGCAGCTCGTCGTTGGACTTGTGCGAGAGGTGCATGGCCGTCTCCAGGGTGACCTTGGCGAAGCGTGACTTCTCCCTCGCAACGAACTCGGGCAGTATCTGCCGCATGTAGAGCTCCACTTTAGCGGGCACGTCCTCCTTCTCGTAGTCGATCATCATCAGCTCCTGCTTGGCCCAGGAACGTGACGGGTCAGTGTCCGGGGCTGGAGTGTCCTTTGGGGCACCGCTCTGATAGGCATCAAAGCATACGCGAACGGCGGTCTCCGGGAAGAGCGACACCTCGAGGACGGCGCCCTGGTTGACGAACTGCATCGCCGCCTTCAGGCTGTTGATCCGGTGCTGTGCCAGCACGATCTGTACACCAGCCGAATAGAGGTCGAGCTGCTCCGAGAACTTTGTCCGCACGCAGCCCGACTTCCAAATACGGGGTGAGAGAACCTTCCGACACGTGTCGCACGGATGGCCCTTGGAACACGTCTTCCGCAGGATCCGGCACCGGATGCAGGCCCCGATCTTTCGCACCTCCTGCACCTCCTTCCGCCGGTAAGCCTCGAACCGGGCGCGCGAGTGGCGGGCCTTGCCACTAGTCGGGCTCGACATGCGGAAGCCGCCCCTCTGCACGAAGGTCGGGCTCAACGGGCTCATCACCGGCGTCTGTATCTCGTCGTTGGTGTGTGGCGTGGGTGCAACCGGGGACGAGGCTACCAGATCAGGGTGGGTAAGTTCGCCCCACGGCTGAGCGGGAGTTTCTGGGGGGATGGACGCTGTTGCCGCTGGCGATCGTGCTTCAACATGCCGGACTCTACCATTCTGGGCTTCGCCATTCCGAGACTCGGTCATCGGGAGGAGTGCGAGCGACATCTCTTCCCGAAGCTGCGGGTCGAGGAGGGAGGGGTTTAGCCTCGCGGTGACCGCGGCCGCCACGCTTAGGGCTGTGGACTGGGAAGTTGGCCCCGGAGCCCGGAGGAGGTCATGTAGTCTCTCCTCAGGAGACAACTCCGCCTTCAGACTGTCCTCAGTTGCGTCGGCGGAAGCCGAGTCCCGAACCTCCGTAGCGGCTTGCTCGTGGGCCATATGTGCCTTGCGACGTTCTTGGCTGTGGTTGACAGCATCACCTGATGTAGGATCACCGACGGGATTCCCACGGTCGTCATGCTTCTCGCTAAGATCAATCTGCCTGGAAACCTCCGCAAGCGTCTCCAGCGCAGTCCAGTCGCGCATCTCAAGGTCTTGAGTCGCATCAGCGGCGGGCGTGTGTGCAGAGGCGGGGGCGGAAGCGGAAGCGGACGCAGGCGTGGGGCCGCGAAGCCCAGCGGCCGATGATCGGACCACCGACCTCGACTGAGTCGATCCCTTGCTGTTGTGCTCGGGGGTATTCCTCGTGAACCCGTGTATGGCAAGACAAGCCCTGACCCGATCGGTTTCGGATATTGCGGGGCATCTCCGCGTCAAATGGTTCGTCAGGCTATCGATCCGGCCCTTGGGGAAGCTCTCCCCACACGCCTTGCACGTGTGCGGGTACCGATTGCTGTTGTCGGCGAGTTTTGGTCCTCGCTCGAAAAATTGGAGAATCAGAGGGTTGGGCTTCCGGCCCATTGTGACAGGTCGTTGAGAGACGGCTTCACATGGACGGAAACTAGGGGTTTCTTTGTGCCGTCGATACTTCGATAGTCGATGTGGTGCTCAGCTCGGTTTGCCGAACTCGGTGAGCATTTGTGGGTGGCGAGAGCAGTAAGAGCCTGCGCGAGGCCCAGTCTGGGCGGGGTCGAACTGAGCACCTGGGGGAAGAAAGTTAGACACAAATTCACAACCTAGACTTCTCAAGCGATTGGGACCGACTAGGAGCCTTTGTTAATCTCACCTTGTGTTCGGATTGAAGGCAATTTATCTCGAACGACGATGTGGCCCGAGACGTTACGGATGGGGGGAGCTGAAAGTTTTCTGCCGGCGAAATGCAAAGAATTTAGTCGGTGAGGGCTGTCTGCAACCTATTTAACGGGGGCGGGTCCCGAGCGGTGTGGATACGGATCCACAGTTGCGGATACCATCTCCTGCAGTAGGTATCCTAGGTAGCTGTAGGACTAGTATAAGTCACGTGTCACCATTCGGACTGGTTTCTCGCTGCCTGGATTAAACTGTGATCACTCCCATCATCAACGGTAACTTAAGTAGTCTTCATCAGAGGTCGAAGTTTCGTGATGTCAGTTAAACCGTGCTGCCAAAGAACCACCGAGCGCCCAAATCGAAGTAAACAAGTAAATGACATGCACCATCCAGCATTCCAAGTGCGAACCTGCCTCCCTCCCCGGGTTATCCAGTTATTCTCTCTGGGACCGACATTCCCAAACTATGGCATTTACACAGGAACGTGAGTGAAGAGATGGCTGACGCTTTCGCCATTGTGTGTCCGTCGGATAGCCTATGAGACCGGGTTAGATAGATAGCTAGGGAGGTGGTGTAATGTTGGGCGGAAAAGGAAGGGGGGGCTTGCCGAGCCCCTTGTCACCTACTTCGGCGATGGTTGCTGAGACATCGATCACGCGCAATTTCGGGCATTGTTCGAGCTTATTACCTAGGGGGACAGTCTCAAAAGAGAAACAAATACGGGTCAGCATCTTTGCCAAGATCAGGGGACATGTAACAGACGAGAACATGGCCACATACATTGGTCACCACTACCTTCGAAAGGCAAGAGTTGTTGAGGGTTTCGATGGCATTGCCACTCAGGACTGTTTTATGAATTGGGTTAGTGTCATGGTTGATTCGTGGTGCTCGAGATCCCACCGAGGCTTCAAGCAGGAAAGGCCAAGGGGCCAAGGGGCCTCGGTGGTGTCAGGGGTGACATACTGCCATCTAAATTGGGCATGGAAAGTTAGCTTACACCGCAAAAGACCGAATGCCAAGACACCTCAAGGGAAGCCGCAAGGCAGGAATCCGCATCGGGATACTGACGGGTCACAATGGCGACGACCTCGGCAGCGCCATGGTCTGCAACTGTCTGAGCTGCCTTGCTCAGGGTGCCGCAAGTGTCCGCCATATCGTCCACCAGGATAGCCACTTTGTCCTTGACATCACCAACCAGAACCATGCGACCAACAACGTTTGGCCTCGGGCGCTCTTTGTGAATGAGGGCGAAGCCCAGGTCGAGCCTGTCGGCAATCGAGGTCGCGCGCTTCGCTCCGCCTGCATCTGGGGATACGATCACACACTTCTCAACCGGCAGGTTCTCCCTAATCCAGCGGAGCACAGAAGGTTCCTGTTCATAATTAGAGGTTAGCATGCGCCGGCCGTATCCGCTGTGGCGTGTTGGAAGTATCTGGCTTGACTAACGGCATAGAGATTGTCGACGGGGATGTTGAAGAAACCCTGGATCTGCGAGGCATGCAGATCCATGGTTATGACATGATTGCACCCAGCGGTTTGCTTCGTTTCGCCATGTTAGCGTCTTGGTCTTATAGCAGCACAAGGGAATTATAGGAGGAGAACCCCATACAATCATATTCCTAATATCGCATTGCGCCAAAGTCAGTAAAACTCATAGATTGACAACCTCAACATAACCCAAGATTGGCCAGGACCTACGCTATCAACTTGGCCGAGATGGGGGCTGTGGCAGTAGTTAGATTCCGTGATCAATTCGATTCAGGGGGTGGAGATTGTCGGACACGCAATACACACCTCTGGATCGGTCCTTCTTATCCTGCCTCGCTGAAACAGAGTGTGAGGATTCTGCCTCTAATAGGAAGAGAAAGAGGCAATAGGGAACTAACCATATGCTGTTTGAAGTCAGTCAGCACCGGTAACCTCCTTCTTGGGGGAAATTTAGAGAGAAAGACATTGTTAACTTACGAAAGTTTGGCAGCACACTGTTTCGAATTTCGAATTAGACTTGCTGGCCATGTTGTAAAGAGCGATCTGCGCAGCACCCAGGGGGCCGCTTACCAGGTGATCCTCCTCGCCGAGGCCGTTCTGCAGGCTAAGTGCATTGCATAATGTCAGTTTGTACCTGCGATACACAGCAAGGGGAGAATTGCCCGTACCATGTGTCATGATGAGGAGCTCCATCAAGCCTTAAGGATGCAAGTCAGCACGAGTTACGGATAGGTTGGAGGTAGCCAGGATCCTGGAGAAAGCAGTGAGTTCGAGGGGGCTCGCTTGCCATCGTTGATGTCGCCTGGCATTGTGGACTGGATGATAAAAACATCCTCGTCTCGGACAGACTCGCCGACCGTCACGCTCGTCTCCTGGTTTGAGTAGTTCAGACTCATAGTCTTTGCGATCTCGATCCCAAGGCTAGCAAGCCACAAACGGCGTTAGACTGCCTGGGTCCAATATCCTCCCCTGCATGCTGCACTCAGGGACAGAGAAGGCTGGGGGCAATGAAACGCACCGGTCAGCGACGAGCTTCCCCAGCATTTGGCTGTGCGCACGCGATGTCAGCCCATGAAAAAGATTAAGAGCACCATATGGGTGCGGGGGCAAAACACATACTGGGAGTTGCCGCTCAGCAGCTTGATCGAGTTTGATTGTGACGACATTTTCGAGTGGATGGGCTGGTGGGTGAGTGAGAGAGGGAGAGAGTTGGTGACAGCACGCAACCGGTGATGCTCCGGGCGAGAGGTGAACAGAAACGTGGAAGGAAGGGCGAGCTCTGTCTAACAAGACAAAGATCGCACTTGACTTGACGATGGAATTGAATGCGTCCTAGGCACCAGACTGCAAAGACAAATGGAAAGACAATAACAATTGAAGTGGTTTCATTGCCCAACTTAACTCTGCTCCACGGGCGATCGAGGGACATGCTCACACGAGAATTTCAGTGGGCCTTAGGCTCACCTATTTGCCCCACGGCGGCGGCGGGCTGCCCCGCGGCAATTTTGGGACCAGTGGCGGCGCCGATAAGAGTTGATTTTTTTTCCCAGCTCCGATAAGGGTGACTTCTAGGGGATCTTGTTCCTATGCTCGGTGCACAGTGCAAATATCGTGCAACACCGCATCAACCCCCAGCCAGCTCGAGTCATCAAAAAGTGAAGGCACCAAGAGCTTCACGAGGCAAACTCCCATCCCCATCGAGTAATTCACCAGCATCTCGCCAACTTTATATATCAACCCACGAGGTTCCCTATGAACCCCATTTTCCCCCAATTGTCCCATTAAACATACCTTTCTAGGCACATGTTCACGACCTAGACATTCTCTTCTCGGAGCCTAGGTGCCACGCGGCGCGCATTGAGGATGTTGTTTCAGGAGAGCGATGCGGCCTTGCTGAAGACGTGGATCGTGAAGCGTCTCGAGGACACGTAAGTTTAGGCTGCGGATGCAGGCAAGAGGACAGTTTTTGACATGGCCTCGGTCGAAATACTAAAACTCGATTGATTATGCTACCAGGTCCGACGCCGACGCGGATGTCCTCGCTGACTACGTGCTCGCGCTCCTCCGACACGAAGGGTCCATAGCAGAGGTTCGCAAGCTGTGCGAGGAAGAGATCCCGGATTTTCTTAAGGAAGGTGGGTTTAGTATTTGGAAAGCGCGTCTCTGCGCGACTTGGCGGCTCGACTCGCGACAAATCCAGCAAGCCCCGGAGAGCTCTGCTGACGAGACAAAAATTGTTCTTCAGACTCCAGGATCTTTCTCGACGACGTTTTCGCCGCCCTCGCATATAAGTCGTACATTCCAGGTGCGCCTCCACCGCCGAAGGTCAGGGCCCAGCCGGCTCCTCAGGTTGCGCCGGTAGCGCCGGTAGCTCCGGTTGCTCCGGTTGCTCCCGTCGCTCCCCAAGCCCCTGCTGTGCTATCTCCCGCTGCCCCGGCTTTCGCACCCCAGGGGCCCCAGAATGGTTCAAGGAAGCGCTCCTACCACGAGCGCGGCGAGACGGACAGCTACGGCGACGGCCACGACCGAGTCTTTGCTAGGGGGAGGGCCCCCAAGCAGGCGCGCCGCAATGGCCAGTACGGTGGGCATGGGCATGGGCCCGTACTGCTGCCTCCAGAGCCTAGAAGGCCGCAGGAGTTGGATCCTATGGGCCTGATGGCGATGATGGACCTGAGCGCGTTTGGGTTCCCGCCGGGTGTACTGCCGCCGCCACCGCTGCAACCCCCTCAGTTCCACGGCGCCATGGGAGGTCAAGCCGTGGGGAAGCGAAAGGGCCGCTGCCGGGACTATGACCGGCAGGGTTACTGTACCAGAGGGAACCGATGCATGTTTGAGCATGGGCCTCCCCCAACTAGTTACGTGCAACCGCCGCCACCGTCAATACCAGGCGCAGCTGGGCGAGCCTTGGCACAACCTGCCCATCTTGCCGAGGGTAAGACAGAAATTAGCCCCCCAGTCCTCGGTGGCCATGCACTTTATCGCTGACCATGCGCTCTCTCATCGGCAAGCAGGATACGATCCGACCAACGCTTTATTACTGCCCAGCAGCAATGGCCACATACTCCCTTCCCCCGCGCTCGCTTTAGGGACGGTCGACATGCCGCAACCCGAGACGCCCTCGACGAACAGCCACCGACAGGGTAAGACTCCGAAGGGCCGTCGGGGACAGCGGTCACAACTGTCGGCCGAGGGCGCCGTCTTCGACAAGAGCAAGTCCACCATCGTGGTGGAGAACATACCCGAGGAGCACTTCACCGAGGAGGACGTCAGAGGGTTCTTCTCGCAGTTCGGAAAAATCGTGGAGATGTCCATGCAGCCTTACAAGCGGCTCGCCCTCGTAAAGTTCGACCGGTGGCAGTCGGCCAACGCGGCGTACAGATCGCCCAAGGTCATATTCGACAACCGCTTCGTCAGGGTCTACTGGTACAAGGAGGACGACGCGGAGCTGCCGGCGTCAACGCCGCTCAACGGCACGCCCGCGGCCGGCGGAAAGGGGGATGCCGAAGGCCTCAACAGCAACAGGAAGAAGACGACGACGACTACGACGAACGGTAACAGCCATGGCCAGGACGCAGCCGAGGACGGCGGGGATGCGCAGCCAGCCGAGCCAGATTTCGATATGGACGAGTTCCTGCAGAAGCAAGAGGAGGCGCAGAAAGCCTTCGAAGAGAAGAAACGGAAGAAGGAGGAAGTAGAACGCCGACGCCTGGAGCTGGAGCAGCGCCAGAGGGAGCTGCTAGCCAAGCAGCAGGCGGAGAAGCAGAAGCTGTACGCTAAGATGGCCGCTTCGAAGATCAGGGACAGGGACATAGACCGGGATGGCGACGGCGACGGCGACGGCGACGGGGAAGGGCAGGGCGATAGGGACGCAGGTAACAACTCGTCAACACCGTCGCCCAAGATAACGTTCGCCCACACAACCAAGCAGTCGTCGTCGTCAAAGCCGGCATCGGCCCACACGGAGGCTCTCCGCGCCCAGCTCGCCGCGCTGGAGGAGGAGGCCAAGTCGATGGGCTTGAACCCTCACGAGCCGGAGTTCGAAGACACGTCCTCGTGGGGTGGCGCTCCGTACTCCGGTTTCCGTGGCGGTCGCGGTTGGTCGTGGAGGGGCCGTGGCCGTGGCGGCTACGTCAGGGCGGGCGGCTACCCAACGAGCCGCTTCCGTGGGGGCTACCAGGGCAGGCCCGGGGTCTCTGGTACCGGCGGTGGTGGCGGTGGCGGTGCTTACGCGGCTTACTCTCTCGACAACCGGCCCAAGAAGATTTCTGTCTCCGGGGTGGACTTCACCGAGCCCGAGCAGGATGAGAGGCTCAGGCATTACCTCCTCGTAAGTGACCAGAGTGGGGGAAAATGGACAGCATCAACTCATCTGGCGTTTATGTTCATGTCCATTAAACCCAAGTTGCTAACATGTCTACGTATTCCAACTCACAGGGTATCGGAGAATTCACCGACATCCAGACCACACCGGCCGCGACGCAGATCACATTCACCGACCGCCGGACTGCCGAGGCCTTCTTCTACAGCGTCAGCATGTCTCGCGGGGAGATACCCGGCGTCGAGGGCGAGCTGGAGCTGACGTGGGTGTCGAACTCGGCCACGTCTGCGCCGTCCCTCAACGGCAAGAAGAGCAGCAGTGGTGGTGGTGGTGGTGGTGGCGCTGGCGGCCGTACAGGCCCCGCCGCCCCGAACAGCAAGGCCGCCGAGAATACCGCCGAAGCCATGGACGAGGACGCCGTGATGGACAACGCCAAGGAGGCCGGCTCGCCCCGGCACGAGGCCAACAACATGGACTGGAGCCAAATGGGCGAGGTCCAGGACTGGGACGTCGCCTAATGACACGGGCGCCTACCATATCAGTCAAGATGGCTTGATCCGGGTCGGTCGGTGCGCAGTGAATGGATGGGTGGGGATGGGTGGTGAGCATCAAATGGGGGTGCGTGTCTGTGTTTGTCTATGTATCGATCTACGTGTATAAAACATAACTGGGTCTTTGCTGCGGTGTCTTGATACAGAGAAAGAGAAAGAAAAGAACCACGATTCAGGCGGCGGGGGGGTGGGGGTTTGAAACCGGGTGTGGTGGGTGCATTCCTGTAGCTAACCTACCAAAAAGGTACGTACATGCCTAATCTACTTCGCGGGGGTAGATCAGACGAAGCTTTCCAACAGATCAGATAGGTGCATGCACAATCTGATAATCGATGAGTTAGTTGAATAATAGTGAGCTTTCTATTCGATGGGTGAAGGCAATATGGACTGTGCTGGTTCTCTCGAATCCTCTATCAATGTGTCTAACCTGTAATTTATTCCCGTATAAATACCTGCCGGTTACCTGAACCTCTTAAACTCCTGCCTGCTTTGCTATGCGTTACATGGTAGCTGAATTTGGGCATGAAAAGAAACAAACGAGGGAAAGGAAGGAAGGTAAGGGGGGATGACGGCAGATAATATTGTGAGAGATTTTAGTACGCCTGATAATGAAAGTCGGAATTGGTAAATGAAGGGGGTATCTCGTTAAGGAAAACCAAAGGAAGAAAAAAAGGCAGCGGCTTAGATCTGGCAAACATAAGAGGAAGAGAAATGTGAACACTCTTAGCGCCGTAAGAAAGGGAGAGAGGGAGAAGGAGGAAAACAAAGACGGAAGAAGAAGACGGAGAAGAAAGAGAAGCAGAGCTAACATCTACACGCTGTCGTGTCTATCCGGCAGGCTCACAGGCACGGCTTCCACCAGACCCTCAGCCCTTAAACGAGTCGTCAGACGACGAAGGGGGCGACGAAGGCCGCGACGAGCCCGCCGACCCGCGACCGGCCACCATAATCATAGGCTCGTCCGCCGATCCCTCCTTGACGACGGCGGCATTAGCCGTGCCGCCACCAGCCGCAGCCCCAGACTCAGCGGTAGCAGCAGCAGCACCAGCCAGCCGCCTCCTCCTCCTCCTCCGGATGTACAGCAACGCGCCCAGGACGGCCAGCCCGGCAGCGACCAGACACGAGAGCGTCAGGGCGACGGGGAGGACATAAGGCGCGAGGGCCGCCCCACCGCCGTCGGGACCTCCTCCCCCGCCTCCTCCTCCTCCAGCAGCACCTGCGGCCCCGGCCCCGGCCCCGCCGCCACCTGGACCAGAGTACTTGCCCCCCGGGCCGGAGCCGGCGCCCGTGTACGACTCCCCGACGTTGCTCTCGCTCGCCGGGCTGGGCGGCGGCGGCGAGCCGCTGGTCCAGCCGGCCGGCTCAGGGCCGAGCACGTACTCCATGGTGCCGCCGCGGGCGAAGACGTCGTCCCACGTGACCCATCCCTTGTTCCAGTCCCGCCCGTTGACGCACAGCGACTGCACGTAGAACGACGACTCGGACGCGTTGGCGGCCGTGATGCGGAGCCACCTCCCGCCGCCCAGAGAAACGGTCAGGTCCGAGAACCAGGGGCTGCCCACCAAAAAGGTGGTCTGCCCCGTCATCGGGTACAGGCCCAGCATGACCCACAGGATCCAGCTCTCCATGGCGCCCCCGTCGCTGTTCCCCGGGATGCCCCGCGGCTTTGGGGAGTAGTAGGTCTTGCCGATCATGCGGCTCGTCTTCACCGCCAGGTCCTGCCTGCCCGCGAAGCTGAAGAGGAAAGGTGTCGCGAAGGAGGGCTCGTTGCCCGGGTCGAAGATCATCTTGTTGAACCGCTCGTGGCCCTTGTCGCGCACGTTGGGCTGGAACGTCATCTCGAGCCGCCGCACGAAGGCCGCGTCCCCCCCGGACAGCGCCTTGAGCGTGTCGATGTCGTGGTGCGCGTTGAAGCTGTACTCCCACGGCAGCGCCTGGTAGTAGTGGTCGCCCCAGTAGCAGCCGTTGCAGCTTATGGCGTCCTGCTCCCGGAACCTGCCCGTCTCCTCGCGCGGGCCGAGGAAGCCCGAGAAGCCGTGCGAGGTGATCTCGGGGTTCCAGTGGTTCCTCCACTGCCGCGACCGTTTGAGGTACTTGTCTGCCTCTGCCACCCTGCCGAGACCCTTGGCCACCTGGAAGAGGCCAAAGTCGTTTCCGGCGCTGCAGAAGAAAGAAGAAAAGGTTTAGGTTAGGTTATGTCATTAGGTCATACGAGCAACCGATGGTGCGTCAGAAGCAGGCGGCGAGGGAAAGACTCACTACTCAACAGCCCTCGAGACAGACCTCCCATACCTGGTAGAGATGTACCCCAGCCTGATCCAGTCCGGCAGGGCGCCCCTCCCCTCCTTGGTGGAGGAGGACCGGTCCCTGGGGTCCTCGTTGTTGGGCGGGGCCACCTCGGCGTTCTTGACCATGGCGGCGAAGCCGTCCTCCCAGTCGACCGCGCCGCGCACGCCCTTGACATAGGCGTCTGCCAGCACTGTGTCCGAGTTGCTGCCCCCCTGGGTGGCGCCGTTGAAGAAGGAGGACCGCCCGTCCGGCATGTAGCCGTCGTGCCGCCACGTGTCGATCATGGACCGGATGAGGCCCTCGTATACCTCCGGCTGCAACACGTGCAGCAGGCTCGTCGTACAGCGGAACAGATCCCACAGCGTGAAGATGTCGTCGTAGTAGGGCTCGGCCGAGTCCCACATCGGGTTCTCGCCCGTCTTGTCCGTCGGCATCAGGTGCATGAAGTACATGGACGTGTAGAGGTGCTGCAGCTTGGTCGTGTTGGTCTCCGTCGTCGTCACCTTGGACAGCACGCGCGAGTTCCAGACCTGCCGCGTCCTGTCCCTCAGCTGCGGCAGCGTCGTGCCCGCCGGCACCTGCCCGTCCAGGTTCCGGCACGCCTTGTCCCTGGAGATGAAGGACACGCCCACACGCGACGACACGCTCGTCGCGTCCCTGAAGCTGAAGACGGCCCCCAGCCGTGCCAGGGACTCGACCTCGCCGTCCGTCGAGTACCGGGCGAGCGTGCTGCTCTTGTCGTCCGTGGCCAGGAAGGTCCTGAAGTTGCCGGGGGTGTCGAAGGTGCCGCAGAAGTGGACGGTCCACTTGGGCGCGCGGTTCCAGCCGTTGTTGTACGAGCCGGACCCCTGATACCGCATCACACCGGCGTCGTTCCTGTCCACCTTGATGCCCCCGCCGAGGTAGTGCTGCTCCAGCTTCATGCCACGGAACGAAGGCAGAAGGTGTGACACGTCCACGATGACGTTCTGGGGCCCCGTGGCCGGCGCAGGGGAAGGGAAGGTGTATCTATACATGCCCGCCCTCGAAGCCGCCGCGAGCTCGACCGTGATGTTGCTCTCGAGGCTGGACCTGTAGTATCCGACCTCTGACACGTCGGGAGACCTCCGGCCGGTGCTCTGGTCGGCCAGCGGGTTCTCAACCGCGCCCAGCACCGGCATCTGCGCCACCACCCCATACTTCGGGGCGCCGCCTGTCCCGCTCAGGTGGAGCATGCTGAAGCCCTTGAACACGCCAGAAGGCTGGTATCCAGCATAGCTATCAGTTCCCGTATACAGGTCCGGCCCCAGCTTGACCATGCCGAAAGGCTCGCTGACCCCTGGGAAGGTGTTTCCTCCTCCCTCAGATCCCGTCTAGAAAGGAAGTGGAAATCAGCTTTGCTAGCCCCTTGTGAAGCTGTCCACACACGCAAAAAAATTGGGACGTGACGGGACCACATACTGTTGTAAGAACATACTCAGCAAGGTCGGCTGACCTAACGAGGTCAGCCATCCCCCCGAGGAGAATCAGGGTGTAAAGGAGAGTCATGGAAAACCCAATGTAAACAAAATGGGCAACCTCCAACTGCATAGCTACCGTTCCTCATGCTGGGGTCCCTGGGAGATACGTGTATATATAAAAAATGGATTCCTCTGTATACAAGCGGGGGAATAAGACCAGAAAGGGAATGAATATTAGAAGAGAAAAAGAAAAGAGGGGGCAGCGGGTGAGCGGGCTGAGGTTACTTGCTGAATGTGTGTGGGTTTTAGTGGTGAGTGGGTGCGGATGAGGGGGCGAACAAAGTTTAGATGGGCTGCAGTGACGGATTCGGTCTAAGAGGACAGGCAAGCACGTTTTCTCCCCTTTGACAACAACAGGCCAACAACAACAAACAAAAACCCACGAACCACGACTAGTACCTCTCCGTACTATGGTAGGACGTATGACGAGCTGCAACCCAGGATCTTGGAATCTCGTATGTCACTCGCCTCAGTGAATGGTAACATCCACATATCCAGCCCAGCCCGCCGCCCCAAGACACAAAACTAAGGGACGACACGCAATGCCGCTGAGGCGGACCGCTTGGTCGTGGGGTGTTTCCACCGGCGTCTTGGACGGCCTGTGGACGGTGAATGGACACAGGCAGATATCTTGGTATCTAGGCTCTTGGGACGTTCGGGGCTATACAGGCTTGGCGGGGCGAACACGTTGGGTTATGTCTTGTATCCGATCTTCTCAAGCGTCTTGGACTCTTCCGCCTGCTCTACCCGGCCAAGGCGTCATGATAATGTATGGTTATTCACTAGCTGGGCGGGCGGCCTCATCCCAAAAGCAACAAGGGAAAAGAATATGTGAAACTTTGTCAAAGAGGGGAGCAAGTAGGAGACAGTAGGGAAGGTTTGTGGGAAGCGAGAGATCTGAGTGGACGACCGGATATGCAATGCAGGCTGCTGGTGTATAGATTAAAGTAGGGCCTCCTCATACCGCTAGGTATTTGGTGGTCTGTATGGCAATACGGAGCAGCCCTCTTTAACACAGGGAAATATAACGGTGTAACATATGTGAGGACGGGCAAAAGGAAGAACAGAGGACAACCAGAAAAACAGGGGGAAGAGGGTGATCAGCAGCTTTGATGTCTGCCATGATTTGCGCGAGCTGGGTTGCTGGAAAACAGTACTGAGTACAGTATCAAACCCCCTACCATTCTCTACGTCTCGAACAGCAACAGGTCACCCCTTTCGGATTCCAAGTCGGATCCCAAGGTTGGCAAGTAGGACCCAAGGACGGCAGGACCCAGGACCAGCGACGGGAGGTCTTGCAAGCTCAGCCAAGCATTGAGCCAAGCTTAGACCCGACAGGGGCCCCAAGTTGCCCGGGCCTGGATGTGCAGGGGCAGGACAGGGAAAAGGACAGACCCGTAAATACTTGGCTCTTTTTTTTTTTTGGGACGTTGGCAATTCAGATGTGAGCTTGATAAGATCCCCGCGGACTCCACCCCCTACCTACCCCTCTTGGCCTTGTAAGTGGCTTGGAGTTTTTGTGGTCCTTTCCTGTGTTCCTGACCAACTGAACTTGCACTTGTCCTGTTCTCGGCGCCAGGAAAATGCCCAGAGAGGCTGTCGGCAGCGGCAGACGTCAGTTGCATTGGCAAGTCCCGTATTCTTTGTGCCAAGAACCCAAATTGGCCTGAGGCAGCTGGGGGACCTGGATCAAATCACTCTGCTCTGCCGACGAAGCTGGCGACGCTTTCTTTTTTGTTGACAACCCCTCCAGAGGACAGAGTAACCGAAATACACACAAAATTCGACCGATGGATGCGGTGAACGGCGCATTTCCGAAAAAAAAAAACGTTCTCAGCCCGCTGACATACCCACTGAGGCGCCGACGGGACTTAGCCGATGGGCCCGTCGCATTGTCATTGAAAGGGGTCCGAAAGGTCTAGACCGATCCCTCGGCGGGACTTCACCAGTAGCAGGCACCGCAGTAGCAGGCGCCGCAGTAACTACCTACAACGATGACACCATCGAGGCTAGAATAGAGAGTCCATTGTATCAGATTGGAATGGCGCTAATTGACTTAACTTTTTTTAAACGATGAGGGCGGAGCGATAGGACCAAGGGGCTATGACCCAATCTGGTCTTTGGGGCATCCTGCAAGTTTTTTGGGTTTTTTTTTGCACCACCTTAGACCGGTCAATGCCATTGTGGTTGATTCTGAGTTCGAATTTAGGTTGCGGAGTTTGATCAGGAAAGTGATTGGATCTGAATCATTTCTGAAGAAGGCTTTCAGACCAGGCAAGGGTAGGGTGAGATAATGACTTTCTTTTCACCTTCTTGTTATGATTAAAGAACCGGCCTTTGCCCAATTCAGCAGACAAACAATCTCTTGGACAAATCAGGTTCCGATAACAGCCGGCGAGCCAGCGGGTTTCAAGGCTAGTGTATCGGCGCTGCATGAAGCAGTCCTACCAGACCCCGTAACTAGCATGTTCTGAGCCGGTTCTGAGGCCAGCCCACAGTTGCACAGGCCACCCGTTACCCACTTCACCACAAGCAAACATATCCTGTCTTGCGTGTGAATCTCAAACCTCTTGGCAGCGTTGAGACGGGATATTTAGACAGTTCTCGTCAGAGTAACTGTCGGAGGAACACAGACATATTGCCAATTTGGTGTTGCAGAACAGCGCTATCGGCATCATGGCGGAGATGAGGCCAGGGTCTCTGAAGGCGGTTGCGAGCTCCCTGGAAGAAACAGCAAGTCGTGCACTAGAAATCCATTATGGACTGGCGCCACGGACGAAGTAGACCGACTCTATTGTTAGCCTCCTACACATCCGGGTGAACATAAACCGACGGAGGGAGGAGATGGCGCCTTCGTGGAGGGAAACTAGTACGTACGTATACAACTAAGCTATGGGACGGAGAGCTATGGCTTGCCTCATCTGGCAAAGTGTGTGCCTGCGTGCTTGTCCCCCACCTAAACATGGCGCACGTGGGCAATTACTCGAACGGGCTTGGACCCCTGAAAAGGAGTGACGACAACCTCAAGTCAGAACATATTCCCAAAGCAGGCGAGCGGGAAGGGGTCTGTGAAGGGCTTTCGAGACAATTGTTTCCTTTAAACCCCCCACGTGTCAACCCTGTTGCTCTATCGGGTATTTTGCGTGAGCAAACGTGCCGCCTGTGCATCCCAAACCCGTCCGCGTCACCATTTCTTTTTCCCCTTCCCGTGCCGTCCCTGTCACTGCCGCGATATGGTTGACGTTTTAGAACTTTCTGAGCTCGGGGACCGCAATCACAATTCTACGAAGTGATTGACGTTCGTGTGTCAACCGTCCTGGTTGGGAACGATGCTTTCTCTTTGTACGCATGCTCCGAAACAAGGATTTGCAAACATAGTCCCCTCTCTAGATCAGAGGACAACCCAGACGTATCATGTGCAGCTAGGAAACAGGTTTGACTACTATGAGATGTCTCGGGGAAAGAGAGGAGAGTCAAACTGCGTTGTTAGGATCCGAAATTGAACAAGACACTCTCGAGGGTTCTGCAAGGGGATGGCGGTTCGTAAGAGTAAACATAGAGTATACTGTTCCTCTACCGAAGGTCTCTGTGTGTATATGTGTGTATATGTGTGTATATGTGTGTATGTGTGTGTATGCGCGTATATGTGTGTATGCTGGTGAGGGACTATTTTCCTCCTCATCCCTCCTGTCTTACTCTGCCATATCTCTAGGGTCTGAAGAGCAGAAAAAGAGACGAAGTCTAGAGAAGAAGTCACGATCTGATGGCTGCTGACTGAAACATGTCCTATTACCTACACTTTACCGCGACACGCAATGCTAAGCTGACGCCAGATGAGAAACCACCCCTTTTGTTGTCCCTGTATTCCCCCTTTCCTTTCTCCACGCTGATTCTTGCTTGCTCGCCGGGTCGGGGCAGGAGTGATGTATGTCACCTTTCATGTCGCGGCAACTATACGAGAACGGTCTTGAGGGTTGGCCGTGGCCTATTTCCATCGACCGAACTCTTCGAACAACGTCTTCCATCGCGCAGCAATGTAAAGAGGAAGGAGAGAGAAGTAAAAGAAAAGCGCGCTCCCGTTTCAGCTTGGCCGAAGAAGAAACACGAACTTGTAGAGTTTGTAGAGATAGGCGGTCGATAGGACGGTCCCACCTTTCCCTCCAACCCCCTAGCGAGAGGGTCAAAGACCCGACAAGCACCCGCCAAAACGAGACAGGTAGGTCCGCCCGTAGATGCAAGCCGTCACAGCATGTATCTCTTCACCGCAATGCACTGGACTAGGCCAGGTAGCCCAGCTCCTCGTCTTCTAGGCGCTCGAGATACTCCTTATCCAGGAGAATCTCGATGCACTTCTTGATAGCAGGAATCTGAGGCACGAAACGGCCCTTGATTTGGGCGATTGTCTCGCTGACCAGCTGTGCGTGCTTCATCTTCTTCCGGGCCTTCATGATACGGACGATGGCCGACTACAAACAAGGGAGGGGGAAGAAAAGGAAGTCGGGAATGTTAGCAAGTCGTGCGTGCTTCTTCACACTATTGTGGACAAAAGGGAGCTTACCTGAAGAAGCAGTTTTCGGTCTTCCTCAATCGTCTTATTGGTCTCGACCTCCTCCTGCTTCTGTTCCGTCTTCATCCCGACGTTCAGGTTTATCCGTATTTTCTTGCTCTTGAAGTCATAGTTGAGGGCGAAGGTCTTGCCGGGACCGGGCTTGTCACCGGCGGAGTCCATGAGCAATATCTTGGCCTTGACGAGGACGCCGATGGAGGGATCGAGCGCCTCGCCGTTCAGCTGCGTCGTCGAGGCGATGTCCTCGTACGTGTGTCGGTCCTTGTCGTTGAACATCAACAGAATGGCCATCTGGTAGAGTGAGACCTGGAAGGTGTAAGGCGTCTTGCTGTTCTTGCAGTAACCGGCCTTGAGCTCGCCCTTGCAGAGCTGCCACAGCCACGTGAGTTTCCGACCATCATGCTTGTTCTTGTAGAAACGGGCGAACCGGTCACAGTCGGCAGTGATGGCAGCCGGCGGGTTGAAGGCCGTGTTTGGCGCCTGCAGCGGCCAGAAGCCGGTGCCCAGGATCGAGTACTGCGAGTCGAGGATGTCGATCTCGGACTTGTGCGCGTGGTCCCTGAACCCATTGTTCAGGTCCTTGGAGATTTGCATGTCCTGGAACATGCGCTGCAGCTTGTTTGTGTACTCGAAGCCGCAGGCCTCCTTGAGCTTGCTGATCATGCTCGTCTCAGCATCGTCAGACGACGAGTTGCTGTGCACCAGTCGCCGCGCGAGCATGCGAGAGTAGAACTTCTGGAAAACATCCTTGTCCTCGATGTATTTGAAGACGGTCATGATCTGGGTCAGCGTCGTCTCCAGTTCCGACTCCTCCACGGCGCTCCCGCTTTTGCGGAGGAGCACGTCCGTGTACTTGGCCAAAAGCTCGGGCGACTTGTTCGAGCCCGACTTGCACATCTCGTTCCGGTTTACAAACTCCCGACATGCGTTGTCCAGGGACCTCGTGAACTCGGGCTCGTCGTTGAAAGCCCTCTTCACGAGCCCCTGGTATTGGGTGTGGATCTCCAGGAGGGCGTCCACATAGACCTTTGGCTCCAGCTTGTCGGCGTCAGACGCAACCTTGGACACTGCATTGAGGCCCGCTTTCCTTACGTGGGCCTCGAACTTGGCCCGCAGCGGCTCGAGGCCGTCAGAGATCCTGGCGAGGAGGTTGTACATCCGCGCCATATCCTCCTCCCGGTCGTTGTCCAGCAGCACCTGGAACTCATCCCGCAGGATGGCAGAGTGGTCTGCGATCAGGGCCTGGTTGCAGCAGCGCTTGAGTCCCAGGGCGATGTCCGGGTGCAGGTACAGCTTCACGCGCTCTTCCTCCTCTGCCAGGCGCGTCTCGGCCTTCTTCATGTACTCCACCACGGTGTTCTCCGCGACGAACGCCCGGCTCTCGTTCCGGTAGTACTGCTCCGTCGCAGCGATGAAGGGCTTCTCGAAGTGGAACCGATAGCAGTCCAGCGTTGTCTTAGAAGCATCGTTCTCGTCCAGCCCCAGTGAAACCATCGAGTCGAGAATCTGCTTGATCTGGCTGTACTCGATCGTCTCTCCGTTGCGTTGCTTCTCGACCAGGTTCAGTACCGCATCCATCACCTTCTCGTGGACCTTTTCGAACAGCACGTTCTTCCACTGCACCAAGTGGAGTGTGTAGACATCGAAGATGTGCTTCTTCCCCTCATCTATCTCCCGCTTCACCCAGTGCCTGTTCAGGTACCGGAACAGGTGGTGAATGTACTTGGCGGCTGTTGTGTATCTATCCCACTCTCTGATGTAAAAGGCAAGAAGAGCCTCGCCGGTGTGCGCCTTGGACTGTTGAAGGAGGCCATCCAGATGATCGCTCAGATATTTCATGAGCTTCTTGTACAGATCCTCGCCGAGAAGGTGTGCTGTTGTGGTCGTATTGTAAGCAAGATAACAGCGCGCAAAACACTATCGGACCAGGGGGAGGGGAGGAAAGAGACTAACCTCCTCTATGTGCGCCTGTCGGGGCATGATGTGGAAAGCCGACTGCCTTTTGCGAAGTGCAGAAATTGTGAACTGCGCTGCATGAGTTAGGTAGCACTGTCAGCGACGATTCCCCCAGAGTAAGGACGGCGAGGGGTGATCGACCTACGTATAAATGCCCATGTACTGCGGGATGGTCAGCCTTGTTGATTTCGATCCTGGGAACAAGAACAGCCCCTCAGAAATGCTCCAAAGAAAGTCGCACTCACTGTCTCCATCGTCATGCCTTCATGCAAGTTCATCATAATGCGGTTGATGCCGCCCTGGAGGTAGGTCCAACTGTAGCAGGGTATTAGCTAGGTCCGACATCCTGAGGGCGCAGGGCTAGGTTATCGCGAAGGAGAGTTTTTCTTACGTGACGTCGATATCATCGCGGTTGGACCCAGCAGGGAGCTGGGGGCCTCGGCCCAGGACCGTGGGAACCATGACGGTCGTTTGATCTGTGTGCTCCGAATAGACGGCGTGCAAGGCTGACCGAAGAGGAGGTGCGCCGGGCTGGTAGCGGTCCACCGGTGGCCGAGCGGCGGGGGGATGTATAGTTCACGATGCTTGGAGACAGACTGGCTGGGGCAGGCCTTGCCTGGGAAGAGCTGAGCGATAGGTCCCGGCGAGCTGAATATAGAACTGACGGATCCACCAGAGGAAGGGCTCCCCAGCCTCTGCTTGATGGGAGTCGCGCCGCCTTAGTCGCTGTGGAAATCCGTCAGATGAGGCTTTGGAGGGGCTTCGGACAAGCCTGAGAGCGGGCAGAGGCGACGGAGGATGTCAGCGGGGCGCTTAGGGCAGAGCGGCAACTGGAATAAAGATTCAAGATAAAACGACGGTCCAGTGATTTGTCAGTAAGGGAAATAGAGGGAAAAACTGAGAGGGTACGAAGTAAGCTTCTGCAAATTCCCAGGCTCTGCTGGATGTTGACCTTCGTTCCTCTAGAGATGAAGTGGATTTGAGTGGATGAAGGTGGCAGGCAGGCTGTAGAGCTGAGCCTGAAATCCACCGAAACTGGTCAGTGCTTGCGTGCTGCCTGGCCACCCTGAATATGCCTAACAACTGCGTAATTTTCCGCAACTAACAGCCTTGCAGACACCAGCCACATCACAAAGCCACAGTATCAGCCACCAGTCCACGTTTCCACCTCGATTACGGATCCGTATTGAGGTAAATCTCTGACCAAAGTTCAACAACCCCGAACTCAAATGCCACGACAGAAGAGGACGGCCGTCCTCTTGCTCTTCTTCCGTATTGTTACTGATCTTGGTTTATCTCACCATCCTGGGAGTCAACGCCGAGGATATGGAAGTTGAACATTGCTATGTTGGGCACTTACCTCCAGTGATACCCCGTTGACCTAGCTGCCCTCCGAGTATTTTCATTTCTAGAACTTCAATTTTCCCCTTGTGGCGGATGGCTTCCCTCCCCATAGTAGATGCGCAATCATCAGTCGACTCGCCCAGCAGCCGTTGAATCAGCCAGTCAATTTGGTCCGTCCACGAAGTGAAGTCGACACTTATGACTTCATCGTCATTTTATCTCTGCCGTGTCTAAGCCACCCAGGTTAGTCAATCAGGAATCAGCACTCAGCATAACGATGGTAGATGGATGACATATGGGATTGGAACAACATATCTAATTTCCCAGACGTGGCTATGCTGTGCTCGCGTGGGGGATGAAAGAGCCGCAACCCCTCACTTCTCAAGGACTCGGACTTCGTGGGATCGATGAAATGCCCACCTTCTCGAGCAAGTAACGTAAGGTATCTATCTTCCCACGCGTACGCAACCGGGCTAAGTGGTAGAGGCCTTACCTAATGAGGGAGCTCGCTGCTCCGGGCTGTCCTGTCCGTTTTACCCCAATGCGTCGTCACGACAAGATGTAATGCTTCTTTCTTAGAGACATGCGAGTACGCTGATTCCAGCCTACGAGTTTGCAACCTCGGTCGCCGATCCATTCGGCGGTCAAGACTCGATAAGGTCGCTTCGGCCAAAGCCAAGTAGCCAACGTAGACGTTTTCGTAACTCCGCGCACGCGGCTTGCTCCCTCCACTTTGACTCCAGAAGCCGGGTGGCAGTCCCGGGGTCGGTCCAAATCACCGGACCCCCCTCGATTATCTCCATCCATCACCCGAGCGAGGTCCCAGGGGAGGGAAGCTTACAGGCCAAACCTTTGAATCGAGATGTATTTGGACTGTCCGCCCCACACCAATCTGCTTCTGATACCGATATTACCAGCAGAGAGTCACAGAAGAGTGGTCTGAGGCGCAGGCCGATATGGTAAGACTGGGGCACTGCGCCTGAAAGGAAATACGACGCGGTAAATGAATCTCATGGTATCCGTAGTACCCCAACCATCTCCCTTCCAAGGACTGCTGGATGCAAGCTGTAGCCGACCGGACAAGCCATAGGGAGTCTTTCGGATTGACTCACTCGGCGCCGGGCAAGTCCGGAAAAAATCTCTTTCGTTGTTTCCCCCCCTCCCCTCTGTTTCCTTATGCTTTTGCGGTCTGGATCTTGACCCACAGGATTTCCATGCCTTAATAGACGTTCTATTTCCTATCCTCTGGGTAGGCTAGGCAAGTGCTGTCTTGTGTCAGCTTTTGCGTCACCCGCTTAGCAACCTTCTACCCTTCTCCTCATTCTTTTTTTCTTGGGGTTTTTTTTTCTCGTCTCCTCTTTTTCCTGCAGTAGACCCCTCCGATTTCAGACGCGGGGCACGACACCGGCGGGTGACTCACACAGTGGGTTGCTCCCTCGCAATTTTGTGTAGTTACCCCGATTCCGCAGTCTTGATGGTTGCCTTTGCTGGTTGTCTTACGAACATACTTGCGTGCCTCAGGTCGTCGCCCCGGCGGCCTAACCAGAAAGGCTCTTGGCTCTCCAAGATATTGGCTTGCTCGCGGCGGAAGGTTCAGTGTCGAAAGAGTACGTTCTGTATCTACCTACGTAGGGATACTGCGCCCTTCTCTGACCTCCTACCAAGTTTACAAGCCTACGTATGGTGACTCGTCAATTCCATTCGTGTCTTGCCACCCCTCCTTAGTCTGTTGCCCTGGTAGGGGTTGGGGCTCAGGCCACAGGATTGTGATCATGCTTACATGCTGAGATGTGGGAATGATTGATGGTTGTAAGGCAGAGCCAGAGCTGCCGTCACGCCTCACGGACGGCTATAAGTAGATATGGATGTCCCCAGGCAGCCATCGGGAAGAATTCTTAGGATACATCTCAGCCTCAGTCTCATAAAAAAGTCAGGCAGCTATCAATTGACTTAGATTGCATCGGTCCAATCGAGTGATATACCACCAACCCCTTTATACAACCACTTACACGCTCTCGGTACTCCGAACCTGACACCGTTCACTTACCTACCTCTAACCATCCTACCCCCTTCCAAGCTCACGCAAAGCCAACCACCATTACCCCCCTTTTGAACTCTGTCCCATTGAACCGCCCAGTTCACGACATGTCGAATTGTGAGATCCTGTTGCTCCCTTGAATCAACCCTCTGCTTGCCTCTGCTCTGCTTCACTCTGGCCCTCCCTAAACTAACGCAACATGTCGCGCCTCCCAGACCAAGGCTCTACCCCTATCGACCGCAACAGCGCGTTCAACATGATCGACGCCATCCGCTACACTCCCCCCGTCAACCAGACCCTGTACGGTTCCGCCGCGGCCGCCGGCAGCAACAGCAAGCATTCCACCTCCTCCAAGAAGGACAAGACTTCCTCGGACAAGTCCTCCATCCGCAGCACCTCTACCTTCGGCAGCACAGTCGGCCTCTTCAAGGGGAAGATTCGGTCGTCCTCCAAGAAGGAGTCCTCCTCGTCTTCCTCGTCCAAGACCGGTTCCTCGTCTGACGCTCGGAAGAAGGCCGACCAGCAGGCCAAGATCCTTCGTAACCAGGTGACTATGAACGGTTAAAGAGATTCATACTTCCACACCTCTGAAACACCACCCGCCACACACAGCAAGAACGCGCGATGCGACGGAAGAGGGAAGAGAAGACCAAACTTGGAAAATAAGAGAAAGATTCAACAGCCGCGCCGCACCCGCCACTACCACGCCATCTCCATGCCGCCAAGCACAGGGTGCCCCCGTCTTCACACGTCCCTTCCTCCTTCCTCTTTCCTTCCTCTTTCCTTCCTCTTTCCTTCCCCTTTCTTCGTTTCTCAAACCGTTCAAGGCACAAGTTCGTCCTGTGTCCTTCGGATGGGTTTATGACCTGACCCCGACTCTCCGTCAGACCTGAACCAAGACAGCGCGGCAGGTGACCCCTTCTAAAACGAAGGGGAGCTGGCGCGCACCCAATCGCCACGATGGCTTGCTAAAGGGGACCGAGTCCCATGCCCCACTTCCCCCGGTAGGACGCCGGCAAGAGCGGTCCTTCGACCGCTCCTCCGGCGCCATGAAGGGGGAAGTGGGGCATGGGCTCGGAAAATAAGGGTTATTGTGGCAAAAGATCACCCCTTGATCCGAGGAGAGGAAGAGATATATGGGGTTTGAAGCAGGAGCTTATGCTGCAGGGATTGATGTTTTTTCTTCTTCTGCTTTCCGTACAGCTCAATTCGAGCTTACTCTCTTTATTTTCCCTTCAGATTTTCCCCCGCGGTCGCGAATTGCCTATTGTACTCACAAGGAGGATGAATGTGAACCCACACGAGAAAGGGGGAATGAGAGAACAAGAAGGGGTATCAGCTTGACCTTTCGGCAGAGGGCCGTTCATATATTTTTCGTCCGACACTATACAAACCCAAGTTCCTTACTGCCAACCCCATGGTCCCGCTCAAAACGTGTCGTCAAGTATGTTCGCGTTCATCTTGACCATTGTAGGGCTGTACTCAGATGACTCGTCGGGGACCTCTCCAGCGGTGAGGAGGATGTCCTCGACGATGCGCTTGCTGGCCTCTCGGGCTAAAGCTTCTTAGTCAATATCGGTAATCACACAGAACCACAAACTCGATTCGGCGGTGTACAAAAAAGATTCAGAGACAGGGGGGTAACGCACCTGGAGTCTGCAGAAGCCTCGAAGCAGGCATCGCAAACTGGATCGTCTTGGGCGGGCTCATACCAGCATAGACGTCCTCGTCGCTGTCGCTCTCCCACGTGATCTCGTCCTTCTCCTTCTTCCGCCCCTTGGCCAAGGAGCCCTGCTGGCCCCGGAACACGTCCTTCGTCTTCCCCCTCGTAGCCGGGGTCTGCACGCTGACGCCGGGCGTCCTCGGCTCCGCGGCTGCCCCAAGCTTCCCCTGCGCCTGGCCCTGCCCACCACCACCCCGATAGGCCGCCCGCGCGGGCGACATGAAGGCCGCGCTCCGGAGGGTTGGCGGCGCCATCTCGGGGCTGGACATGGGGCTGTCCTCCCAGGGCTTGCGCCGCGTCTGCGCCTCCCCCCCTTCCTCCCCCTTGCCCTTGCCCCTATCCCCAGCAGCGCCGGCAGCGACCCTCCACCGCGCAGGCGACGTGCCCCTGGTCATGGGCCGGTGCGGCGTTGCCTGCAGGCGGTAATTCTTGTCCAGCACGCGGTGAAGCAGCCGGTCCTTCTGCTGCGGGGGCCCCTGCCTGCCAGAGAACAGGTCCTCGTCCCCACCACCACCAGCCCCGCCATCGGTGCCACCGCCCAGCGAGTTCCTCGGCGTCATCGACATGTCCGGCAGCCGCGCCGTCCGCTGCCGGAAGAGCAGCTCCGACGCGGACTCGTCGAGGTCGACCGTGTCGTCCCCGTCCCCGTCCTCGTCCTCGTCCTCGTGCCCGCCGTGGTGGCCGTGCGGGTCCGCCTCGCGCATCATCTCGCGCTTCAGTGCCTCGTAGGGCGAATCCAGGCCCGCGAAGCGCGCCGGCCGCGAGGGCGGCGGCGGCGATGACGACGATGGCTGCGGCACCGTCAAGCTCCTTGTCGCGGGCGGGCGAGGTGTGCTCCCCGTGACGTCGCCTGCGCCGTCGTCCGTGAGCAGGGACGAGTCCGCGCTGTGCTCCTGCTGCTGCCGCCGCCGCTGGTTGTGATGGTGTCCGCTGATGGTCGAGTCGTCCTCGCCGTCGCCGGGGCTGCGCGGCCGCGGGGTTATGTCGCTGTCGTCGTCGACGCCGGTGGCCGTGGTGTTGACCGTCTCGTCAGTTATGGTCGTCTCCTCCGCGGCCGTGGTGTCGTCTTCGTCGTCGTTGGCCAGCTCCTCGTAGCCTGACAGGGAGACATTGGCCGAGGCCTCGAAGAACTGCTTCCAGAACTGGGTGGTGCGAGCGGGGTGGGGAGAGACACAATTGCCTGTTAGCTAGGCACGCCAACATAACTAATTCAGAGTCAGACTTCTGTCGAGGCAGGCTGATCGAACCTTGGATGCGTCCCATACGGCCCTGGAATGCTCGCCATACTGTTCCACTAAGGGGAGGATGCTGGTGGTGACGATTCTGTGTGCTTTGCTGAAGTTGTGGTCGATTTCTAGTCGATATTAGTTGAGTGTAACATTCAGGCACCTGCCGACAGACACAAGTCGTGGAGAATTGGGATGCGCCCAATGTACACAACTGCTGCCAACCTACCTTGAAGGGTAAGCGTGATAGATTGCTCGAGCTTCTCCAGCTCCTCCGTAAGAGACAAGCTCCTCTGTGCGGATGATGCCGGCCGAGACATGGTCAAATAGTTTAGATAACTGGAGAGCTCCGAGCGTGCTTGTGACCGTGTGCAAGTTTAACGCGTCCTCGCATGAGATATTAACGAAGACGCGATGAGGGGTAGCTTGGCCTTCAGCTACTGTGGGACGCCGTCAATGGTGGGGCATTGACGATGCGTCAACCGAATAAGGTAAACCGCCAAACCTACACCTACGTACGGATATATAATCCCGCCCGTACTGGCTACGCACCGACTAGACACAAGCTAGGGAGGCACGGCGATGGGAGGTATCCAGACGCACCAGCTGTCACGGCAAATGCCATCGCCAGGCCGTGATAGAACATCAAAGAGCTCAAACTGTGTTCAAGTGTACCATTACTCTACCCAAATGCGGACACCGGTCGCAGACTCCAAGTTTGCAAGTAATAATATAATTCCATGGTTGACAACCGAAAGCCTGGCTTCTTCATGCATAGTAATAGTAAGCTTAACCATTGCCCTTGCTAACCTGAACCTCTACCTCCGGTCCCCATTTTCCCCCCGCGTAGGCTCTGTAGTTCTAGGCGATGAATAGGTAGGAGCATTGCCCGAGACCTAGAAACGAACCGAGAGCTAAAGATACATAAGACCTATCCCTTCTGGGTATCACCAAAAAAAGTGAAGAGGAAGTATGGAGTACCCGCGTAGGTAATAGCTGGACGTCGGCTCCAACCCACAGCGGCACCCACCTAGCCGCGGCCGCGTCTACCCCGACGGCGACTTCCACGGGTGCCCCTGCCCCGCCCCCTGCCACCGCCCCTCGTCGTCCGGGAGGCCGGCGCCTCGGGCTCCGCCTCACTGCTGTCTCCCTCCGCCTCCTCACCTTCCCCGCTCTCCTCCTCCTCCGCGTCGCTCTCGGCCTCGTTGTCGTCGTCGTCGTCATCGTCGTCGTCGTCGCCATCCTCCTCCTCCTCCACCTCGGTCGAGTCCGCCTTCTCTCTCGCGGCACTCGCCCTCGTGCCGGCCCTCGTGCGAGCCCTCGTGCCAGCCCTCTTCCCGCTCCGCGCGCCGCGGCCGACGGCCCTCCCCCCGGCAGGCGATAGCGTGGACTCATCCTCCTCCGTGTCGTCGACGGTGCTGGCGCGCGTCTTGGCGGCGGCGGCAGCGCTCGCGTCGCCCCTCTTGCGCCTCGAGGCCGTCGTCGCCGCCGCGGGCGTGCCGCGGGCCCCGCTGCTACCTCCACCAGCGGCGCCGGAAGTAGGTTTGGCGGCGGTGGCGGTGGTGGCGGGCTGAGTGGGCTCGCCCGGGCCCCAGCTCGGCGGGGACGACCCCGTCGAGTCGGCCGTGTCCGCGAGTCGCCTCTGCTCCCGTAGCTCCTCGTACTCGTCGTAGGGCAGACGGAACTCCAGCCAGCGATTGCTCTCGTCTTCGAGAACATTATTCTCTCTGTCGTCGATCACGTCCAGGTTGTAGAACATCCGGAGTTTGGCCCAGATGCCGGGGATCCGCGTGTGAGGGTGGAGGTTTGGGTCGAAGCCGTGGTTGCGCAGGTGCTCCGATATCGCTATCATGCGGAAGTGCTTATGCATCCCTGGTGAGCGACGAAAGAATTGGCAGGGCCGAGGGTGTTAACAATGGGGGTTCTTCGACCCATGGCAGACGGGTCATTGCATCTCCAGGCTCTAGAGTTCGGAGGCCGAGAGCCCCAGACCAGGGAAACTCACCGGCAGGCTTGTACCTTATAACGCCCTTGAAGAGCGATGCGACTTGGTCATCCGTCCAGGGGCTGGCCAGGTCGACGGTGGGGTGATGGTTGGACAGGGCCGCGGTGGGTGTTGAGGCAGCCTGCGGGGTGTCCAAATCCATCGCGTCATCGTCACGAGCGGGCGTAGCCGTTGTAGACGGCGTCGCGACCGGTTGGACGCTTGCCCGTCCTTTCTTCTTTGGAGGCATTGTGCTTGAGATATGTGAATGCGACCTGATACGTATAAGGCGTTGGATTGGCTATCTCTGTAATGTTCCTGTTACAATCAATGGTAGGGTTTCTGGCAATGTTGAAAAATCCGTCCCAAACTCTCAATTGTCCCGTTGAGCTTCGTTGTCGGAAGCTTTAGTTGTATTGAAAGCTTAATAGCTTCCTTAGAGAGACCCACTCGCCTGCAAGGTACGATTGACAGTGCCCGCATCTGTGCCTGTGTGACAACCAGTGTGCGCTAGGGAGGTAGGACCTCAACACGTACCAGCCGAGTCCTTGGAACAAACAGACTGATCGCCCCTCCCAGCGTGATCAGACTAAACATTGGATCTGTGCTCCTCTCGGTTTCTGTTCGGACGGGTCAGCTAGGCACCGTGAGGCTACCGTGGGCTACCGTGGCTGACGCCCGGACCAAGACGGCGACTCAATCATTGGTTCAGGCCGAGTGGGCTTCCGGGATAGGCCTCAACCGTTGACAACTTGACGCGACATGTGCTGGTGGACGTGCAGAGCGTCGTGTTATCAGAGCCAGAGAGCCCCCTCTTTTGGTTTCAAAAAGATGTGAAACTTCATAGAAGGTATCTAAACATCTGAACTATGGAGATGTCTGCCTCGGAAGACGCGTTTGCCGATATTTTCGCGATTCCAGACTTCTGGAGGTCACCAGATTTTCCAGGCTCGCCTCTTATGCCCGATGGATCAACAGGTGGCTTATTTGACCTACGCCTTGACATTGAACACGGTAAGGCCCCCACTCTGAACTCTTGGATGCGATGGCCGACTAACAATGCAATAGGATACAAGGGGAAGTCTCTTGCCCAACCCTTGCCCAAACAGCAGGATGGTTTCTTCAACCCGCCTCTGGGCCTCGGCCTGGAGCCGCCCGTGTTCACGATCTCGGAGCTAGAAAGCACCCAGGAGAGCCTTGTTGCTCCGGATGATATTGCTGAAGACCCATGGCTTGTCCTGGATGATGATGGCTCGCTTCCGCCTGAGCTGAAGTCATGGGACTCATTCCTCACGGCGGAGGACCCTAAATCCAACAAGACTACCGCCGTCGGAGCGAATCCATCATTCATCACAGAAGGCGGTCCCGCCGCGTTCGATCAGCTGCTCGCGACGGGACAGGTTGCGTCACAGACAGGGCCAGGGCCTGCGAATTATGACGCCGCCGTCATCGATCCAACTGGGTTCGTGAGCTGCCTTTTGATGCTATCCCTGGGCCGAGGTTCCTTGCTCTTTTCATGGGACGCCAAGAGGCGATCCTTCATCAAGACGACAGGACCTGTCAGACTCTCCGGGTACACCTTGGAGACGCTCAGCGGGATCACCTCAATATGTCTGGACTGTGGGAACAACACCCGCTTCCTCCGCTCCTTCGTCGAGAAGTCTTACGGAGCCCACGCGACGCCCTCGAAGGTCGCCCTGGCGACCGTCGTAGACAGACTCGTCGGCGCAGTACAGTCCGGCCTGGGTACGAGGGGCCGCTCAGTCAGGTCGGTGATCCAGCTGCAGGCTGTCGTGCGGCCCGTGGCGTCCATCATATCCTTCTTCAGGAAATTGGTTGTCAAGCTGTCAAGGTGCAAGACGGACGAGGAGCTGCTCTCTCTCCTCGTCCAGGAGGCACACACGGCTGAATACGGGGAGAGTCTTGTCCGCGACGCCCTGCGAGAGGTTCTCAAGGTGGTCTCAATGCCATGGATGGACTTTGTGGAAGGATGGATCGGCCTGCAGCCTGAGAGCGGCTTCCCACTCAGCAAGGACGGGACCGGAAAAGGATTCGTCAAGACCGAGAAGACGATTTACGGCGAGGGCCTAGGCATCGAGCTCGATGAGGCAGACTTTTTCCTCGATGGGGAGAAGATGCCGTCCTTTATGCCCGAGGACATAGTGCAGCCACTGTTCGAGGCCGGCAGGAACATACGGTTCATCTGGTCACACCACCCTGAACATCCTTTGTCCCGGCCAGAAACAATCGCGGCCAGCCAGCCACCGAGGCTCGAATGGCAGTTTGAGTGGGAAAGCATCTCTCGGGTCGAGCAGAAGGCGTCGGCTTACGAGAAGGCACTGGCCGAATCCATCCGAAACATGGTCAAACCCGATAGCGGCAGAAAAGAGAAGCGTGGGCGTGGCGGCCTGGACAAATCAAGGGCGACATCAACCGCACCGAGGACCACTCGATTCGAGCTCCAGTTCTTCGGAAGAGACGAGAAGCAGATCAAGGACCAGCTCCTCGCCTCCATTGAGGAGCTAAACAAGCCTATCATCTCGCAGCCGGCAGCGGACGACCATCTTACATGCATAATTCAGGACCAGCTCTTCCCCACCGGAGAAAAAGACAGCCTCCTGCCCCTCCTGCCCCCGGACAGGCTGAACCCACAAGCAGACCTGAAGACCCCACACTGGTCCCTCATCCCGCTCCTCTCCTTCGGCCCCGTGATCCTTGCGCAGTCTCGGCTCGTGAACCGCGAGTGCATGCGCCTGCTCTTCTCGGCCCACCGCCTGCGGGCCCACCTCGGGCTCCAGCGCGAGTTCCACCTCCTGGGCAACGGCATCTTCTGCAGCCGGCTGTCCCACGCGCTCTTCGACCCGGAGATGGACACGGCCGAGAGGGCGACGGGGAGGGCCCTGGGAGGGGGCGGGCAGGAGATGGGCCTGCGCCTCGGGGGCGGCGGGAGGGACAGCTGGCCACCCGCGAGCTCGGAGCTGCGCCTCGCCCTGATGGACATCCTTGCCGACAGCTACCACGCGCCTCCTCCTCCTTCTGCTCCTCCTCCTCTTCTTACTCGCCGGGCAGAAGGAGAGGAGTGCCGGGGTCACAAGCGCCGCCGCGTCGTCCACGTCGAGGACTGCGCACAACCGTCGCCGCGGTCGACGTCGTCGCCACTGCCGGGCGACCTCAGCTTCGCGGTGCGCGAGCTCTCCCCCGCGGAGATGGAGCGCTGCATGGACCCGGACTCGATCGAGGCGCTCGACTTCCTCCGGCTGTCGTACAAGCCGCCGCCGGCCCTGGCCCCGATCATGACCCCGCCCATCATGGACAAGTACGACCGCGTGTTCAGGCACCTGCTCCGCGTGCTGAGGATGCTCTTCGTCGCGGACCAGCTCTTCCGCGGGGCGCGGCCGCAGCGGCGCCATCATCGCCACCGCCGGGGGGATCTTTTTGGGGGTGGTGATCACTCCTCCGCCGCCGCCGCAGCAGCAGCAGCAGCACAGCGCTTCCGCTTCGAGGCACACCACTTCCTCTCCGCCGTGGCCGCCTACTTCCTCGGCACGGGCGTCGCGGGTCCCTGGCGGCGGTTTGAGGCGTGGCTAGACCGCGTCGAGCGCGGGGTCGTCGTCAGTGACGACGACGGCGCCGGCAGCAGCACAGCCGCGGGGGCGGACGCGGATGCAGACCATCACCACCACCACCACTACGGCCCCGAGCAGCTCCGCCGGCGGCACGACGAGGTCCTAGACGAGATCACCTTTGCGCTGCTGCTCCGCAAGAGGCAGCAGCCCGTGCTGACCCTCCTGGGGGAGATCTTCACGCTGGTGCTGCGGTTCGCTAAGGCGGAGGCGGAGGCGGCCGGTTCCTCTGCGTCGTCGTCGTCGTCTTCGTCGCCGCCGCCGGCAGGAGCGGGCGTGGACGCGAGGCCGCTCTACGGGGAGTTCAGAAAGAAGGTCGACGTCTTCATCACGGTCTGCAGGGGGATGAGCGAGAAGGCTGGGTATGGGACGAACAGCGTCAGGAGCGGGGCTGGTCAGGAGAACGATATCGAGAGGTTGCTGGTTGCGTTGGATATGTCGAACTACTATTCTAGACAGAGGGGGTCTTGATGTCCTGTAGGTGTGTATGTTCTCGATTGTTGTTGGTCTGAGGTGGCTTGAGCCCGTCGACCTTCCTCTGTAACTCTGAAAGCGTTTATAGGTTGACCGTGCGCCCTCACTTGTTTGCCTGTCATGCCACTTTGATGAGTACCCATAGTCACCTAGCTCTAGCTGTCTTGCGCGATTACGCTGGGAGCTAGCTACGAGACCCGCGCCGAGTTGGATGGGAAGTCGAGGTTAGATGATCTCTATCAACATTGCGTTCCTCTTGACAGCACTAGTTTTAATACTGCCCCTGCGGAACCTTTGTTTGAATATCTGCAATCGGTTCGATAAGGAGTCGATAGTTATTGTCGGCTACGCTCTCTCCCTCTCTCGCTCTCACTAGTAGGGGTACAAGTCGCAAATCTCAAGCCACATGGCAGATCAGCCTCCAACGGAAACAAACCAGGGGCTCTACCTGCCTTCAACCGGACGGGAATAGGGATCACGCAGTCAACTGAATCACTTCAGGCACCGGTCGGACCGCTTTGGTTCCCGTCCCGTTCACAATCAACAGGCTCCTACGAGTCCTAGGTACGTTGATGCAAGTTGAGTGGTTAGAGGCAAAATCATAGCTATATTTGCGCGCCTACGCAAGTCCTACGTACATTCATACTTGATACTGCCTGGAACGAAGTTTAGGGTACTACTATTCGCCTCTAGTAAAATCTTGCCTTGGTGGTTCGATCCGAAGGAGGCGAGACCTCATGTAGGTGCTCACGAACCGCAAGTGAGCCATCGTGGAAGGTCAGGAGTGCAACGATTTGTTGCCTTTCGAAACCACCGATTCTGTCCGCAATGGCAAAAATTAATTGCTGACGCGAGGGGCGACATTTGCCCACTCACGCTTCGCCCACATACTTGCTTGACGCAAATGAACCAAGTAGAGGACCGGCACAAGCGGCCCTCACCATGCTACCCAGGCGGGAGCCTAGGTGCCACGCTGGTATGCTAGGCGAACATTGTCGGTTGAGTGATGACCGACCAACGAGGTAGAGACGGCGAAATAGGTAGGTAGACAGACATACCGGCCCCGCTCCCCCGAGCCAACCACACCGAGTCCTCCCGTTCGATGTACTAGTACTTGTACCGAAGGTACAAAGGCTTCATGAAGCATGTTTCGATAGGAGAAAAGCCTTGTAGAGAAATGATCACCCTGCGCCGGCCGTGACCCCGAGAATAGCAACATCTTTACCAGGAGACGGCCAACAATTGGTGGTCGTCTGTCAAATGTCGACACGGACAGATGGACGATTATTGATCACTCCAGCTGATCACGATGGCGATCTGCACGTGCATCATTGATTCTGCTGCTTGCAAAAAGCATGCCCAATTCTGAGGCTGTTTACTACTATGTACTCCGTAAAGGCGCGTCCGCTTGTACAGTTGAGTACAACTCCTACCGACACTGAGGTCGAACACAGTTCCTTTAGCGCTTAGTCCGGAGGCATCGTTCCGTTTCCCCCTGCTCGTCATTATCAGCACATCTCACATGAAAGGAAATGTTGGAGGGTGTGCTATTGATATGCAGAGGACAAACTCAAGGGGGGAAAAGGAACAAGACCAAAAACCGAAATCAGCACGAAAATCGTGACTGGACTGAGCACCTTCAGTGGGCGGGATTTGATCTGCTCCTACGGATACGACTAGTCCACAAGCTTGGTGCCGCTTTCTAACGAGGTATGAATTGTTTGCTGTGACAGTCCCTCGACCTCCGGGTAGGCTTCGACGCACAGGCTTGTTTGATCTGGAGCTCTACAGGCAGGCAACAGGTGGTACCATTGGGTAGGGGGTAAAAGTGCGTACAAGGAGAGGGCCCAAGACATGGGAAATTATGAAAAGCCCACCTGACCATCGTTTTTGTAAGCTAGCAGCGGAACAAGAAGCAAGCAAGTAATAACGCCGAATGGACGATGTGCTCGAGACGCTAGTAATGCAAGGCCGACTCTTCCTGTAGGAATTGCGAAACCGAGACAAATGAATGCTAGCAGTTTACCAGTTGTTGATAACGGGTGGGCGACGGGAAAATTATTCTAGATGATGGAGGAAGCTAAAGGATTCCTGATACGGTGCCTAGCTCATCGGCCCAGGACTTGTCGAAGTACGGATATCTACTAGCCAGTACAGGTAGGCCACTTCTCCATCTGATGGGTACTGGGCTAGACCGTTGAGCGTTACTGCTACTTTGTGGCTCCTTACCTACATAGGTAGGTGAAGCCTATGAATAGCCTGTAGCCGTTTCGTTGACAGCTCTAGGCTTTATCAGATCAAACTGAGTGGAAGGTATAGACGATCTGGCTGTGTGGTTTTGTCTTCTCCTTGGCTACCAAAGTTGCCCTCTCGCCTTGATCACGTAGCACGGTTTAGCGCGTTAACCCATCAGGAGGCTTGTCGGGCTATCTCCTGGGACGAGCCCCTGCCTTTCCCCTCGGTGCAATCGGCCGACTCGGAAAAGGGGGGCCGACGCATGCCCCGGCCTTTGCTCATTGCCGGAAGACTTCCGAAAAGGGAAACTACTTCGTAGTATGTAAATCTCATGGAAATGAGTTAATAACCAGAGATACAGCGAGCAGAGTCGAACTCGGCGGGGGGGAGCCGGTCGATTTCATGGTCACCAGAGATCAAAAGGTTCTATGGCGTACGTGGTCAGGCAAGATCGATTCAACAATGCCCATCCAAGCCCATGGACTGGGATTAACGGAGGTTGGGAAAGTGATCGAGGGAAGGAAGGAAAGCACAAAGAAAAGAAAACCCGCCCAAAAAGAAAAGAAAAACAACAAAACAAGAGAGCTCTCATCCGCTGATGAAGGAGGCGTGAAGTGGCTCTCTCCAGTCTCTTCCCGTTCGGCTCTCGTCCCTGTCAGTGTCAGTCTATTTCCTTGTCCTGACCGATGAGAGAGGCCTCGGGCCATCAGTACGTATTCATGAGGGTCAATTCCCGTCGTTGTTTAGATACGTATCCGTTTTTGGGGGGTCACGGAAAGATGCCGATGCCGAGCACTGGACTCAACTGTATGGAAGACCCGTTTCTGTTACCGAGATAGCGACCTAGTTCCTCAGTTTGGCGAGGACAGCTCCATCAGGACGGGGCGAGCATTCGGCCGCGGCATCTCCCCGGAAACTTGAAAATAGCGTGCTTGACTGGCCTGTTGACTAGCTTGACTGGTCATCAGACTAGACTGACAAGGTGCGCAGTACTCTGTAGAAGGGTGAGGTGCAGGCTGGATGGTCTTTGCCGCGTTTTCTGCTCACTCCTGACTCCTGAGCGCCTCGGATATCGATGCTCATCGTATACTCGATACCTCATCCACGCGATTCCGCGCCAGCTCTTTCCCCGGCAGGCAGTCTTTGAGCCCCCTGAGACAGGCTTGCTGTGGAATCCCTGACTGTCGGTCGGTTACCTCCCCTTCCTTCTCTCCTCTCATCTTGGAGAAAACGGCCTCACAGAGCAGGGAGTGCCCTGAGTCCCATGTTTGTTGTTTCCCCACTCACCATCCGACGATACCCAGCCATGCATGAAGAAGTGGGAACTGGAACAATGGCGGTAGCGCCTTGGGACCCGACTCCTGGCGCGATTCGTGACGGGTTTTTGGGCGCGTGCAGCGTGGGTGGATGCTGGAGCCCGGGAAATTCCACGTCAACAAAAGACAAATTGGAGTAAAATGGACCACGGGCTGCCCTGTCTTCCTTCATCGTGTATCTGTACGAGTACACGTGTGGGCGTACCGTGGTGCCTACAACTAAGCAGCTACTCCTCAATTGTCTTGTCAATGCTGTCAATGCTATGTCGAGGCGCTCATATCCGTGGAACCAGATCAGCAGCAACACTGGCTGGCATGTCGTACGAACACAATGCGCTGAGTGGTCACCATCGGGATCCAGCCAGGCCATGGCTGAAGCCCGATGACAGCTGGAGGTGGAATTCTGGAATTCTGGATGTTGCTGGAGGAGCGTGAGAAATACCAAGACAGGAGAGAAAGGGAGACCGGTGAGTGTGAGATAGGTTGTGAGAGATCGGCTCTGCTTGCCCATTCCCAAAGTCGGCCTCACACTTCTCTTAGTCCTTCCTTCCTTCCCTTCCATCGAAGTTTCCACAGGACCACAATTAGCCTTACGATGGAGACTCGTGCCGCGGGGTCTGTCGAAGACCTCGTGGTGATGTGGGACGATGTGGAACAGCGTTAGCTTCGATTCCCTCCCCAAGGAGACCATGCCATGCCTTCCACCCGCCTTTTGCTTCTTTTTTCTTCGCGTGCTTCTACGCAGGACGCGGCGGGCCTCGTTCGTTGCTCCCCCCTTGTCATTAGACGGAGGGGCTCGGGAGCCCACTTTCGATCCGTTAGAAGCGCGTTTCCCATATCCTCCGTACTAGTCTAGTATTCTTTCTGACGGGGCGGTGCGAAGAGAAAGTCCGAGTTGTGGCATGTCTGATACGTACCGTAGCATTGGAAGGTAGTAGACTGCTGGCTGTATACCCATCCGTAGTCTGGACTCTGGAGTCCGGTCAGAGACCTCCCTCCTGCATGAGAGAGATGGCCCAAAAAAGGGCCTCTCGCTGGCGCCTGCAGACTCTGTCTGGAGTCCTTTGTCTAGATCATTGATGGTACGGACTGGAAGCGTGCCTAGGTGCATTCCTTTGCTTCTGTGACACACATGCACCCGTCATGTACGGATACGGTAATCCTCTCCGGGGATATCAGTGACGAAACTAGATCCCTATCCCTGGAGCTGTCAATTAACCTGTATATCGCCAAGGATGAATGAAGACGCATCAACGCATCTGCAACTCCCATTTCTACGATGTATGTACTTCATAACCGGGGGCTGGTTATTGGAGGTCGGGGCAGTGCGAATAGCACCGTCACAAGTCGGAGACATGAGTCGGGCCTAGTGCTGCAGCACTTCAGAGCCGTAAATTTATGAATCATGATCGTGATTTGGCCTTAATTTTGCCCTCTTTGTACGAACACCTGTTGAGTACGGATCCGTAGATACGGCTGATACTTGGGGGACTACCAGATATGTATCCGTACTCCGTACTGTCTTGAGCAGGTCTGTATCCGTATTGACTGCCCCTAGGTAGACCCATGTAATGCCCAATGCCCAAAGGTATCCGTAGTACTACGTAATACTAGTAAGTGGGTGGTTTTGGGGGCCAACGGACGACGGGAGATTGGGAGGGAGTCCATGGCCGATTGCGGCGGTGAAAATGACCTTTCGCCATTCGAACGTTACCTCAGCGAAATTTTTGTCGGTTGAAGGCCGGAAGGGAAGTTTGGATTGGTAATCGGCAAGTAATCAGGCAGTCATCAATGAGTTCGGGAAGCAGTACAGACAAGCTTGATAGGGATATCATATGTTTTGTTGGTGAGACTGGGGGGTCTGATACGGAACCTATTATTTTTATCGTATGTGTGCAGTTTAGTACGTGTGTATCGGTTGTGTTTCCGTACTGCGTAGGACTGTGAGTAAACTGGTAACTGGCAAGGCTGGACGAGGCCCGCCACTCTGTTAGACACGTCTCCCACATGACGGGCAAGCAATGCGTGTCAGCCTCGGTGGCACATCCTCACGGAAGTTGGCCTAAGATCTTTCTCACTACGTGCCGGGCGAGACGGAGAGCAGAGACAGCAACTGAACGGTATTAAAAAGAGGGGGGGGGAATAGCGAAAGTGGAGGTGTGAAAGTGTGCCGGCAGCTTCCGAATAATCACCAAGAAGGCCGACCGTGAAATGACTCCGCTTCTCCGTGTCGCGATCGGTCGTTGTAAGTTGCGCTTTCACGGGGAGGAGGGGCCATGTTCGGCCGCCTGCCTACTCCGTACGCGCCACGGAGGCGAGAAAACAAAACAAAAGACAACAAAAAGAAAAGATCCTTCGCCGTACCAGTGAACTAGTGTAAGAACAGAAACAAAAGAATTAGATTTGCCATGTTACGTACAACCAGAGAGTTATTTGCACACGCCACTCAGCCAAGAATATTTGCAGCGCCTCTATCGGACTGGTTCCGTCCTTATATCCGGTCCAATCACCAGGGAAGGCGAGCTGGCTGGTTTGGCGGTGTGTTCTGAAAAAGATGGGCGGGCGGGATGTGATGTGAATGTGATTGATCATGGATGATTTCATCAGACTACTTCGTATGTAGTACTTGGTACGAAGGACGGGGAGGTTTCCAAATGTCCCGCGGGAGGTACGTACCGCCAGCATTGGGGGTACCTCCTGCGTACGCTGAGAGTTAGGAATGACCCGTCTGGCTTTTCCATCCACATCCCGGCGTCGGTTTTCCTAATCGGGGACTGCCGCCGTGGGTGCTTGCAGGGGGCCAAGGGGAATGTTGCCTTTGACGCGAGATTGACCATCCCCAGCACTGCGTAGAGGTGAGCGTCTCAAGTTCGTGTGAAAGTACTCTCAGGCCAACCCCCAAAGTGAGCGGGTTTCTGAAGCGGGTGATCGAGTTTAATCCGTACTGTCCAGGGAACGGCTGGTAGGGGATGAGATAGAAGGAGACAGAGTGTTGAATCAATTATCAGTGATACACTGTGAACCCCCATGCCTGCAATTCGGTCCTTTGCTAGCTGCGAATACAGAAGGACTGCAGATTGGCGCCACGTAGGGTTGAATAGGATAGTGCGTAGCTTAAAAATGGGACGTAGTGTACTCCGTACTGCGTTGGTAGGTATGCAGCAAGATGTGGAATATCTCCACGTGCAAATGGAAAATGATGTTCGCCCTCCGTATTACAGCGTACTCGTGCAGCACGCACGGCAAGTATACGCAGCGGAACGATAGACTGATGACATGTGTATAGTAATGAGCAAAAGAGATGAATTTCACGGGGAAAATGTTCAATTCGAGCCAAGGCATTGATTGGGGGGGGAACTGACATGTCATTTGTCAGCCATAGTGCCGGCAGGGCTTTTTCTTGTTGTCTCAAACCCTTTGTTTTTCCTTCTTATGTCCGCTCCCCCAGCCACCGAAACTATCAAGCATGCGGGAGCGCGTGGCGGCGTGGGATTGCTAGGTCTCTTGCACTGGCATATTACTACCTACCTAGGTAACGTAGGTCCTACACTAGTAAAGCTAGACCTATTGCAGGCGTTATGGACCTCGGGGCCAACCAAGCATATCATACAACGAATAACCCGTCGTGATTCAGGTGAGAGATTGCTCCGTGCAGTGAAGGTCAGCGCAACTTTGCTCACCTTGCCGTAAAATGTGGAGTTGATGGGATTATGGTATAAAGCGAGATAGAACCGCTTCCAAAGCTGATAAAATGATGATGATTGTAACCGGTCAAGCCGGTCGCGTTGCTGTTGTTGGTAGGCTAAGAAGAGGTTGGTCTTGGGAGGTATAGCTACTTCTCGCGTGGCTGCTTTTTGTGCAGGTACTTCCTCTGGGTACCTCTGTCCCTCGGTCGAAGCTCGGTCACTTTAAGGTCGATGCAAAAATCGTGCCATTTTCCCATCATCCGTTGGACGCTTCGCCAACAAGGGAATGAGCGTTGCTGACCAAAGGGGAATAAGTCGGACCAGTGTCCGACGGGAACTTGGTTATGGCTGGCTTGCCTACACAGGTACGGATAATCTGTAGTTTGGCATGTTTGGCTTGCTGTCTGTGCAGATAAAGGCAAGACGACTCGCAGGCGAACGTCCCAGTCAATACCTACGCTTGGCGCCAGTGCGCCATTCGACCATGTCTCGCGGAAATGCGCCTATCACATCAAGCTACGTAGACTCTTCCTATTGCCGATTGAGCCTGGGCAAGCACCCCAAACGATAGAGTTACGTACTCGCCGTAGGTAGGTATGTACCTAGGTAAAGTCTTACCGCAATATTGAATTGTGACTTGCTCGGGCGCGTAATGCTCTGCAACATCAAGCATCGAGCTTGTCTACCTGCCCAGGTACCTACCTTGGTGGCATACTAGGGCCATGAATTACTAGGGTCATGAATCAGCTGTGCATACACTTTTGCGATGAATGAACCTCTACGATGAGGGCGTTTTTCCGTCATTAGGCGATCATGCAGTTCCCGATGCACCTATTGTAGGGATGCTTGGACGCTTTTCGTCTTTTCGTCTTTTCCAGGTGTGAGTGTCGCTCATGCAGGGCAAATTCAAGAAAATTGATCAGGCAGGTCGGGCTTCCTTGTTGAGCGTTGACGGTTCGCTGCACCCGGCCAGTCTGTCGTACTGGTGCTAGTAAGGCCAAGCCCAGGGCCTGCCATGCTTGCCAGGCTCGCCCCCAAGCCCCAGCAGCAGGACCCTTCATCCGAGCCGTGAACTAGTGGATGCTCCATAAACGCCACAAAAGCAAGGGAGCAAATGAACTGGCGAATCATGTGTCTGGCCAACTCTTCGGGATTAAGATGGGAAATACCCTGTCCCAATAACGCCCTGGACAGTGCGCAGAACTCCACCCCCCATCCAAACCCAAGCCTGTCCTGCGAAAAGCTGACCAACACTGAACTCACCTAAAGAGAGCCACACCCGCAACAGCCAAGATAAAACACTTCACTTCACCAGAGTTTCTCGAACTGCTAGAAGTAATGATGGGCACACAAGGCAGGAAAGTATTGAGTGGTGTTAGGTCGTCTACATGAAACGTAGAGGTTAGGATCAAGGAAGTCGTCTGCGGGAAGGGCTATCGGACTGCCGGCACTGCTAGTAATAAGCGTCCACGAGGATTCAAATCTTGCGCAGTACGCACACAGGCTTGCTTTTGTGGTCCGTTGGCCCGGGGAAACCGAACTGAGCGGGCCTGAGATTGAAGGAAACCATAGTTGAACGATACAGGCTGACGGAGCCTTTCAAAATAGTTGTCCGGGATTGCGACTAATGGCTCAAGGCCTTCTTTACGATCAAACGCAGCAGCCTGACGCCAGGCGTTCCGTCTGAGGTCCTGCATTCGACCGTTCTTTCTGTGATGGGGAGCCTTCCTCGAAAACTAAAGAAAACACTGGACCCCTCAAATTCGGGAAGCCCCATTGAATATGTTCCTCTCGCAGGACCTGGAAGTCGACATGTCGTACAGAAAGCTCCCGTGGGAGTGGATTCACAATAGGACCCTCCCAGAGCCTCCAGAGAGGATCTCCCCCTGGCAGACGGGGCCAACTAAACCGTTTTCCACCCTGGCGGTGCCACTTCTGAAGTGGTGCAGTGGTTCAAGTGTTCTGTGCCCTTCTGAACCGGTGGGTAGGTCGTGTCCACTCCAAACTCCAATTGCCCGCGACAACCTCGACAGCGGCTGATGAGAGGGGACACCCCGACAGAGCATTATGGGGATTTGGGGTCTTAGCCCGATCGGCCGAGTCTCTTCCCACTTGCAGGAACTTATCTAGCGGATCTCCCATACATCCTACCAACTGTCCATTGAGTCCTCAACCCCAATCCGTCTTCGCTCCAACCCCTCTCTACAACTCCAATTTGAAGTCTTCCTACCAGAGCACACAATTGGAGACTTTGGAACCACCTATGAACAACATATCGTGTACGTCACTTCTGACCCTCCCCTAGGGCGGAGACATCGGCAGAAATGGCCGGGAGTTGCTTGCAGACTCCGCCTTGTCTCCCAGTCTCACCACCGTGAAGCAGTCACTGGCAGGGCGAACTACCTCCATACCTACTTCTAGTTCAAAGCGTCTGTCTCATTTGTCGGCCTTCTCGCCTATTCGACTAAACGCCTGGATAGGTGGTCACGAGTCGTCGTAATCGCATTTCTACCTGTCGCACTGTACCAACACCACCAACCTTGGCTTCTGGTGCTTGATTGGCCACCGTGCCAGGCGCCAGAGTCAGAAAAGGCCGAGTAGCCGGGCAGGAGCAAACTGTGAACGAAGATGTTGGGATCTTGAGCCGACGGTGTTTTGGGGTCGTTTCGCTAACTTCCTGACTCGTGCATGTCGTATATGCTACAACGTTCCAAGGCGCCAGCTTTTTCCGTCGCCCTGGTAGCTTCCCAGGTACCAGTACTTGTGCTCAGGTAACTTACCTTTCAGGCGCCGAAAAAAAATATTCTGACCTTTCACCTCCAAGCTAACGATAATCGGCTGCACCGACCCTCGTCTCCTGCCTGTGTCTTTTAATGTCCGCCTGCGGTACGCTACTGATGGTGCTATTGTTCAGAGGAAAGCCTTGAGAGCGCTTGCTGCTGGTCTTGTCGAAACGGGAGCTAGTCTAGGCCCCAACTTGTCGGTCTCTTAAGTTGTGATGATGATCGAAAGGAGAAACTGCATATTGCATACGCAGTACTAGTATTCAAGGCAGGTTTTTTGTACCGCAGCGATGGTTCTTCCATGACACACAAGAACTACCTCCCACGTACCTACGCAGTACCTGCTGGAGAGGAGACGGCCTGAGGAAGAAGAGAGATTGTGCGTTTTTGTTCTTTTCTTTTCCCCTTCACCTTTTCATTGTCGCCCACGCAGGTTCTTCCCTTTCCAGGCTAGTCTGGTTTAGTGGCGGTGTACAAGGAAGGACTCCTGCAACACCAATGGCCAAAGCAGCCTGTCATCCTTGCTTCGATTGCATCCATCCATCTTCCAAGTTCCAACTTCGAAAGAATATCGCATCACATCGGTCGGATGGCAGCGCCGACGCTTCGGAGGCTTGATACGAAAACGATGCGTGTGTCCAATGATACAATGCAACCATTTCTTGCAGAGCACGAAACCATCCACGACTAATTTGATCCTTGCCTGTATTCCTGCAATTTCTCTCGTTCCCAGGGACTGAGGCCCGCGACTAGCGCCAGCTGGGGACCAAGCCAGGGTTAGGAAGGTCTTCCCTACCTAGCCGGTCCTCGCTGTTAGGAC
This sequence comes from Pseudohalonectria lignicola, assembly GCA_003049395.1. Classification (NCBI taxonomy): domain Eukaryota; kingdom Fungi; phylum Ascomycota; class Sordariomycetes; order Magnaporthales; family Ophioceraceae; genus Pseudohalonectria; species Pseudohalonectria lignicola. Next base: position 262,303 of record PYSP01000013.1, read on the forward strand.
TCGGGGCCCCATCAGGCGGATTCTTTTTCTGCAACCTGCCTTTCCGCCAGATCACGCAAGTTCTCAAAGGTGTCCTGTCAAAAGGCTCGAGACAAACAGACATTTCATGGATCAACATGCAAGACCCGCCAGCCGCTCATGGGGCGGCGCGATTCACGGTAGCACAAAGCCACAAACAAAACTACGGGAGACTTACCTAGGTACTGAACAGCTCGCTGTAGTGTTAGCACACAATATCAGAACAGCAACACGTAAAGAACAATAGGCGGCAATAGGAAAAGTAGCAAAGCGTTCTACCTATTGGACTCGGTTGCTTTTTTCCCGCCTTGATGCTGCCGAGGCCTGGCGATGGAGAGAGGCTGTCCGGCGTACTACTGGGGGGTAGCGTACTTGAATGCCCAATTCCGATATCAGGATGGACCTCGATGCAAACAGGTCCTTTCCCCGAACCAAAGGTATCTAAAGCCTGGCTGGGATGTTCAAATAAAATCAAGTATTCGATGCCCCTGCATTTGGGCTCGACGCGTGTTGGCTTCCTGAGAGACAAGGGTGTACCTAACAGATAGGACTTGGGAAAGGGAAGAGGAAACAATGGATGGTACGTACTGTCCAAACCGGAAGGAAGCAAGCGCGTATTACACACCACATGTAGCAAGAGCTCTGTCAATTTTGATCTCGGCCGATTTACCGCCAATCCCGCTTGTTGTGCGCACATCCATTTTGTTCTTTTTTCTGACCTGACAGGGGACGACACAGGACACCGAACCGCGTCCCTCCCGCCATCATGTCTTCTACATTTTCGACCCGCAGACACAACACCGCAGACACAAAACCACTCAGTAATATACTTCCATTATTTGACCTCGCGCTGTCCTAAAGCCAGATATCAAAATCAAAGGCCGAGATTCAGTAGAACCTATTAGGGATTAGGCAGAAAAGGGGAACGAAACGCCAGGAGAGGTGAGGAGGGAATTGGGTGGCGTCTGTAGTTTGCAAGAGACTGTGCCTTTTTAGCTCTCTGTTGAAAGGTTGGGTGATTGACCTTGGCGACGTCACGCCTGTCAGAATTAGGTCGAGTGACCAGCCACTTTTTGGACACTGTGCGAAGATGAGGTCACAATCACTTTTACGCTCGACGCTCTCAAGCACCTAGTGTACGGATAGGTACCTAGGTACCTGGAGCTAGGTACGCCCCCGACCACTTCAGAATCTTGACAATGAGGAGGACAAGAGGTGGCGTGCGTGGTTTCAAGGTGTTCTGCTAAAATACAAACACCTGGATCAAAAGAAGGAAGGGAAAGTCGATGGTTGATGGTTGGGCCGTTGAGTGAATGGCGCAGCGCGTAGGTTGGGAAAAGGCGCAGCCTGAAAGTATTAAATGTAACAACTTACTAAGAACCTAGGCTTGGTTGGCAAGGTTCACGTACGAGCAAATTGAGTGTGGTGCTGATGGATGGGGGACTGTGAGCCTGCAGCAGTGCCTGCTGGGTAATAGGTAAGTAGGTAGTGTACATAGTAGAGCGGCACCGGCCTGTAAAAAATTAAAAAATTAAAAAAAAGGTCCGCCTTTAGGATTGGTGCTTCAGGCTTATACAATCGAGGGTGCCCCAAAATTTTCCTCTTTCAATTTTTCTGCGGTCCCCATCAAAACATCAGAAACCTTCTTCCTTTCCTTCCCGCACTCTTCCTCACTCTTCCCTTTCCCGCCACCCTTCCATCTTTCCTCCCATCCTCCTACCTATCCACGCACACCCTGCCTTATTCCGGTTTTGTGTCTTTATACTCTTGTCCTCACCGACAAGGAGCCAACCGCGAACTATCGTGTGAAGGGGCCACCAACAGATATCCAAGTCAACGTGGACGCAAGCGCGCTTTTCTGTTTATACATATTGCTGGCTCCTCAATCCCTCGATCCACATAACTCTCCCACGTCCCGGTCGGTCCACCTTCAACTTCCCCACTCATCCACCCAGTATTTGGCCTTGACCTGTGAACCGTTTTCCCCCCTGTTCTCCCCCGACCACGGCCAAAACCAAGACCACGCGTAACCCACCAGAAAGATACTTTACTCTAGCCTGCTGGAGGCGTACCTGACAGGTTTGTGAGGGGGTCTTAACCGTAACGGCAGGCGACGCCAAAAAGAAATAAGGAAGACACGGAATCCACTGCTGTTGCCATCCATAATAAAAAGGGACGAACGAGAAAAATCTGGTCTCCACTTGACCTCCCAAGATCTCTCACAATCGCTCACATCCACAATCAAACCACGCACCCACACCAACCGCCTTTTGAGCCTCACATCGCCCACATCTCCAAATCTCCACTTCGCACCTCTTTCTACCCTTCCACCACGTCGACTACCCACATCAAGCTTCCGTCCCAGCGCACACCGAGGACGTGGTTCGGTACTGGTCCTGGCTCTCGGTGTTGTACAACGTCGCCCGTGCTTGCCAGACGATAATATCGTCACGCTGAGGTCTTGTCTTCGACGCGAGCTTTTCAAGTCTTTTCAAGCCTAGCGACAAGAGCACGAAGGGAGCAAGGCAGACTCGAGCAGTCCTACAGTCCTGAAAGGTCGTCTCAAGTCCTTGTACACCACCACCGTCGAGCAACTCTAGGAGGTGTTGGAGCGGCAGTCACCCTCGAGGAGACGCAGGGCAAACAGGCAAGAAGCGCAAACAACTTCTGAGCGCGAGCAGACAAACACTCGAGGCGCCCTCACATCGTTTCTAAAGCGACGAGAAGACGCACAGCAGAACGACGTGGGTCGAATGGTTCGGTTGGGTTCGTCAAAGAAGGGCGACTCTTGAGAAGGATTATGGACAATTCCCACTATCCATCTAATGTTATAAACAACAACGGCAACCACACGACATCCTCATACCCTTCCCCGTCGTCGACCTCGTCGCAGGGTTTACAGCAGCAGCAGCACCACAACTCGCTGCCGCCGCACACCTTGCCGCCCCTGCAGCCACACAATCCTATGATGCAGCAGCCTGCCCCGCCTTACGGAAGCTACCCGCACACACCGCGAACCCCAGCGACTCCAAACACCCCAGGCTCGACCGGCGCCATGAGCAACTACCCACCCCCCCCGACCCAGAACGTCGGGCGCGCTCCGTATCCCGGCATGATGCCTTCCAATCAATCATACCAGAATCACCAAGGCTATCCGACCACCACGTCGATGCTTCCTCATACGTCCACCTCGATGGTACACCCCCAGCCTATTGCGCCTGCGCCGTCTCCGGGCGGCCGCGTGCCTCCGGTGCTTCGACCGATGCCGGCTGGCGGCGTGATCCCTCAGCCGGGCATCTCATCGCCCTACTCTCAGAGCCCTCTGATGCAGCAGCCGCAGATGATGCAGGAGGGAGACCAGCCGACCCACGTTGTGGGCTCACAGGGGCGTAGAGGAATCCTGCCTAGCGCTCCAGGACGGCCCCAGGCCCCGGTCGCCGGTAGCCCAGCGGCCAAGAACCAGATCCCTCAGAAGGACGCAGACGGCAAATTCCCTTGTCCCCACTGCAACAAGACCTACTTGCACGCGAAGCATCTCAAGCGCCACCTTCTCCGACGTAAGTGCGGGCTGTCTCCGTCTTGTCCCATCATTAACTGTTTATTACTCTTAATGTCACCGTGGTGCCGTTGGCCCCTTTTGGTGGAACGAACTTTGACCTCGTGACTTTGCAGACACTGGCGACCGTCCGTACATGTGCGTCCTGTGCCGCGATACATTCTCGCGCAGTGACATCCTCAAGCGACATTTCCAGAAGTGTTCGATCCGGCGTGGCAACCCCACTGGCGCCAGCCACCTGTCGCACCCGCACGCGCACGTCAAGAAGAACCCGCAGGCGCAAAAGCAAATGGGCAACGAGAACGAGCTGCAGCCGATCAACGGGATGGGTCAGATGGGCGCCCCCGACGGAATGGTGCATCCGTTCGGCCTTATTCAGACACCAGACGGTATGGGAAATATGGCCAATGACCAGAACCATCTGTCTAGACAGAGCAGCATGAACCGCATCGACGATCCCAACGACCGCGACCGAAGAAACGTGCAAGGGTCCGTCATGGGAGGCTCCACGCACCAGGGCTACAACGGCAACATCCCCCACTCGATGGCGGCGAACATCAACCCGCAGCTGGCGAATTACCCAATGCAGCCGGGTCAGAACGGGGTGCCTATGTTCGGAGGGCAGGCGTCTAATCAACAATCTGGCCTTGATTGGTCCCAGATGTTCCAGGCTGGTGCGCAAGGCTCCTACATCAATACATTCCCACCACCTAATGTTGGACAGACGCAGATCGCAACCATCAAACAAGAGCCTAATGTCGACACCGGAAGACCGGATGGCGTTCCTGGCGGCTCCCTGGCCGACCGCTCCCTTTTCTTCGACGACGATACCTCCTGGGCCCCTCCCAGCCTCGACAACGGACTCGCGCAAAGCCCGTACCAGATCCTCCACGACCGCCTCATCAATTTCTTTTGCCCGCCAGACCAACAAGACCAAGCCCGCGCCGCGGCCCTTCACGTCTACTTCACGCCCGACAGCATCAGGGACTATCTCCATCAATATACTCACTTCCACCGTCATTTTTCTATTCTTCACATCCCCACTTTTCGTATTATGGACGCTTACACAGGCCTCCTGGCAGGTGTGTGCTGCGTCGGCGCTTGCTATTCTGACATTGTCTCGGCCGACGAAGTGCGCACCATGATGAACTTCCTCAAGTCAGCCCTTGAGCGGGACTCACAGCTATTGGCCTCGATGAACGATGATGGGGTCGACCCCGAGATCAAATACGGCAACCTCTCCTTCGGCGACTCTCAGAAGGACATTGAGGAGCTGCAGGCCATCATGCTGATGCACACGCTGTTCATATGGAACGGCACGCCCGAACAACGTGACTCGGCCCGGAACATCTACCCTGTCGTTGCCGTTCTTGCGCGCAAAACCGGCTTGTTATCCGTTTCTCAGACCTCGACTTTGTACAGCGCGGTACACCAGCAGCACTTCACACCCAGCACCTTTGATGTTTCCAAGTTCAACTGGATGGCCTGGGTGGAGCAGGAGAAGAGGATCCGCATTCTGTTCTTGATTTACCTCTGCGATGCCGGATTGGGGCTCTACTTCAACGATGCGCCACAGCTCGATCCTCTGGAGCTGCAGATCCCGCTGCCGGCCGACGATGCCCCATGGGAGGCTTCTAACCCGACCGCATGCGCAGAGGCCCTGGGGCTGTACGGTCCGGATGCGGCCAGGGCCCGGAATCCCTATGGCACTCGTCGCTACAAGCAGCCTGAGACAAGTCTTGCCCTCAGGGCACTCCTGCACAGCTCGTACCAGATGCAGACGGGGGCAACCAATTTGTATGGGAAGTTCATTTTGATCCATGCTCTCTTGGCATTGATGCGGCGGGCTCAGGTCGAGGGACTCAGCACCATCACCGCCGGGCCGAGCACGCCACTGTCTCAGGTGGACTGGGTGGTCCAAGGAGGAAGTGGACAAGACGGACAATGGCCAAACAGCGCGTCATCCAGCGGTCGTGTTACCCCTGTGGACGGCACCCTGCGACCCGAGGTTTTCAAGATGTTCGCGACCGCGCTCGACAAGTTCAAGAGGAATTGGGATTCGGATATGGCGAACCAGTTCCCCCAGACGCCGGGACAAGGCCAAGACGTGGACGTGATGAATCCTCACCGGAAGGGGTTCTCTAGGGACGGCATTCACTTTTACTGGCTTGGCAATTACATGCTCAAGAACACCAAGCCTGGCGATCTGACCCTGCCGGCTGACGAGCGACTGAGACACATGATGCATCTTTTGAAGTCTGTCAATTCGTGGGTCATGTCTGACGGGATGAAGAGAGGGGAGGAGATGGGGTCCATCGGGGAGATCGACAAGGACTACGGAATCGGGACCCTGACCTTGGACATGGTCAATCTTTTCAAGCCTCTTCACAGGGTCGTCGAGTCGTCAGGAATCGCCTCGGTCAAGACGGAAATCGACTGAAGGACACATGGACTGCCTCTGCACTGCACTTGCACATACTACCTACTTCCTGCTGCTCTTGCTGTAGCTGCTGCTCTCGCAATCAAATCATCGCATAATCGGCGTTTCTGTTTCTGGCTTTAGTTCTCCTTTTCCTTTGCACCTGTCGTCTTTCCTTGGTTCTCACCTTTTCGTTGCAGGGTTTCTGTTCAGTTTTACTTTCCGCTTCTTTGTTCTTGATTTTCCTAGCCGCCGCCGATCAGTGACCGAGACCGAGAGTGAGAGCGAGAGCGCGAGAGGGAGAGTATTTGAGATATCGCTTGCCTTGCTTTATTTTCCGTCTCGCCTTGCTCCCTCCAACCTTGACCTGCCCTCCCCCAAACGAAACTATAAGAAAACAACACAAACAAAACAATGTGATTTCTGCCTCTGCATTATCAGAATGGTAAACTGGGGAGGTGTATTTGATTTGCATTTCTCGGCCTCGGTGGTATGGCAATGATAGACTTTTGAAACCCGCTTCTCAGAATTTAGACCGCTTCTCATTCTCACTTCACCCGCACCGTTATTGTTGTCAATAGAATCAGGGAGGATGGAGGATTCGGAGCCGGCGGGGAGGGCGGACGATGATCATATCTTTTTTCCTTCTCCATTCTGTTTTTGTTTCGCGGGTTTATCTTGTTCAGTTCCCATACGCCACCTCCCGACCAGATTGGCAGGTAGGTGGTCACGACATTACGGTTCCCTCAGCTAACAGAAGAAGCGGGTTTTTGGTGTCTTATCTTTGATTTCGACTTTTATTTTCGAAAATGCGTGTGCTTGATCTCGGAATGCGGGTTTCCAACGTCGCTTGAAGCGGCATATGGGCACAGCCCTAGGGGGAACAAATTGACAGCGGAGAGTTGATGTTTGCTTTTTCGTCTTTGTGTTGTTTTTTGGTGTGAATAATAAATCAAGACCAAACAGTGCATAGCATGTCGGTCCGTGAGTGAACCATCCTGCAGTGAGCCGACTTCGATGGCTGTATGCATGAGGTGCATGTGTTTGGGGTGTGGTATATACAGGTAGCCAGCCTTCAGAGTCCTCGCCCAGGATTCTGCTGCTCAACCAGTGCAGCCCTTCCTTCAACTATCAACTGAGACAACAAACTAGGATGGTTTCCCACACCATTTCGAGATCACCTGATGGTGAATCCGAGCTGCAGATACCGGCGAGCCGTGTGTCGTGTTACTCATGGGAATAGCAACTTCGGCTTATAACTGGCATCGACATTGTCCCTTTTGTCTTCTGTTCCCTTCGCCTTCTGAATTCATGGCTTGCTACCCTTGTCCACTACTAAGATCTTGGGGAGGTACTTTTCGACGGCGACCTTGTCCTCGTCTGTGGGGGTGAGACCGAACTTTGACTCTGCCTTGTCCATCAACGTCATGCCGATGACTCCCCATGCCAGGAGGCCGACCCCGTAGCCCAGGCGAGTCCTGGAGCTCAGGCCCTTGTAGGCACTGCTCTCGCAATTAGTCTAATTGTGACTGGGTATGCTTGGGGGATGGCTGCTCGTGAGGCTACCTACCTCCAAAAGGACATATTTGTAGTTGGGTATGTTTAGTGTTGTTCAGGGCCTCGTGCCGAGCGGGGGATTCAGCCTGAGCGGGTGCGCTGTTCGGTCGACAAATGAGTATAGAATTCTTGTGACTACAGAGGGAAGTAGGTGCCTACTCTGATCTGCTGATCTGCAAACAGCCTGCAACTCGTTTTGGAGAGTCCCGGGGAGCCTCAGAGAGGTGACACCTGATTGCCCATGAGCGATCTCATGTCGGCACGGTTTTTCATCTTCAGTGTGTTTGTCGTTGAATCTACGCCACAGTTGTGAGACGGAATCGGAGTCTATTGGCCAGTCCAGCCACACGTTGATGGCTGGAGCCCGGATCAGCCACAGTGCATCCCCAATCCCCAAAAAATCCAGATCACGGACCGGAGCTCAGCACTCAGCATATCGAATTAGGAGGATCCCAGAGCTTCAATTACCAACCGCCTGAGAAGTAGGGACGACATCCGGCCATATTATCGTACAGTGTGGGCACTGGGGCTAGCATTTTAGCTCTGAAGTTCGCCTCAATCCGCTTGTTCAGCAGTGATGGCCAGCTCCGGCGCAATGCGGCCGGCTGTCGGCCATGTTCTGCAGCTATGCCATCTGCCGTCACGGAGCGGCAGCGCTCTACCTCTCCTCTGCGTCCGGCCATCCTCGTCAAGGCCGATGGCAACGGCTGCGGCCTCGGTGTCATTCGCACCCGCCCCGCGTTCCTTTTCGACCACAGCCCGCCTCGAGGCGCGCAAGACGCGCGACCGGAACAAGCTGAGGGGCGTCTCGACCATCCACCGGAGCGGGCCCAGAGACTTCCTGTCCGTGACCGGGGAGGGGATCCCCCAGCCGGACCTGACCGCGGGCAAGATGGGGGTCGAGCAGGTCGACCCGGACCACGGCCTCTGGGACTTCTTCTACCAGAAGAGGCTGCTCCCCACGCCCAGCGAGGAGAAGGAGCACGGCCGCGCCTGGACGACGGAGGAGCTCCGCGCCAAGAACTGGGACGATCTGCACGCCCTGTGGTGGGTATGCTGCAAGGAGCGGAACAGGATATCGACGTCCAACCACGCGAGGAATAAGGGGCGCATCGGGTTTGGAGGCGCCGAGTCCACGGAGAGGGATGCGACGGTTGGTCATTTTTCTTCCCTTGTCTCTCCCCTCTCATATATGTTTCCTTTCCTTGCTTCAATCCTTCAATACGCACGGCGTGTATGCTGAAACATTCTTGTCTCCTTGGTCAATTCCATCTAGGTGCGAGAGACGATGAAGGGCATCAAGCACGTCCTGACGGAGAGGTACTACGCATGGGAGGACGCGGTCAAGTTGGCCAAGAAGGACCCGGAGATCAATCTCGACAGCGATGGCCCGCTTTACACGCCCAGGACCCACCTTGAGGAGGAGGAGGAGGACATGTTTGTCAAGGAGGGGACGACGGTTGTGGAGGAGGCTGTGGAGTCCGGCGGCTCACCTCAGTCGCCATCGTCGTCATCACCAGGTTCTGAGGTCGACCCTTCGACGATCCCGACGTCTTCTACCGTGAAGAGTCCTCCAGAAGCATCTCCGAGAGTTTGATAAGGTTCCCCGTTCCTATGGGAGTGAGGCAACCGAGGAGTGATAAGGTTGGTGTGGGGATGGTCTGACGATGTCCGGGTGGCATGGTGCAGGCAGGATCGATGGTACCGACACTGTGGCCCTTCGTTTTCATCATGTACATTACAATCAAGTGTAAACCTTCGTCATCTGTACAAAAGTAAACAAAAACTTTGGCATCCGCGCGACGAAGAAGGGTCGGGGCATTAATTTTTACTTGATTCTTCCCCCTCCCTTATTTCTTGTTCCTCCCCACACCTTCCCAATTATGCCCAACTGTTCACAGAGGTAATGAGAACCCAGGTTGGAGACACCTATTGAAGGTACTGACCAGCCAGGAGGAGAAGGGGCGTTCAGCAGAAAGCTTGCGACACCAGGTCGCCACTCCCGAGTTTCTAAGTTTCTGCTGGCAATCAGCAAAGTCTAGAAATCGCAGAAACTAATCCCTCTGTCTACCTTGCCTAGGCAGGTCCCTACCAGGTAGGTATTCCACATTGACTACCGTCGGGGGGCACCTCGCCTCCCTAATCGAACTTTGAACAGTTTTCTTTTCTGCTCTTGTCTGGTCTAGTCTATTGTATCGTATTGTATTGCATTCACCATCATCCAGCAAGGCTAACCAGGCTCGAGCTCAGGATGGGTTGCCACGAGCATCACGGAGCCAGACGGTGGCGGCGAGATCAACAGGCGCTCCTCTTCGAGCCGGATGAGTCTCTGACGGGCCTCTGGAGTTCCTTCGACAAGGTTCCGAGGTTCCTCTTTCGCGTCTACAGCCCCTTCAGCCAAGGAACGACGAACACAACCTTCGTCGCCTCGCAGGCGTGGACACAGTACCTCGACCTGGGGGACCTCTTCAAGCTGGACCGAAACGAGGCCGCGGACATGGTGGCCGACCACCTCAATTGGGCCGCCGCCGAGTACCCGACAAACCTCGCGTCTTGGACCAGCTCGCTGCTCTTCGCGCTCCAGCTGGGCCTGCACCGCCACGCCTGCGACCACGAGCGGCCCCGGCTCTCGGAGCTGTACCTCCTCGCCATCGACACGTCCGGCTTCCCGAGAGGCACCTTCATGGGAGACCTCGAGACGATCGAGGAGTTCGGCCCCGAGTCGGCGGACCTGCGGCAGCTGGGCCGCCTCCGGACGAAGCAGGGCTACCACTTTGGCGAGTACTTCACCCAGGGCCGCCTCGACGTGGCGGGCAGGTGCGCCGAGGCGTCGCTGCAGCGCCTGGTCGACATCGGCCTATTCAGCCTGTGCCCGGGCCTCGGCGACCGCTTCTGCTGGCCGCTCCTGGGCGAGCGGGTCAAGAGGCTCAGGGCCGTCAACTGGGCGGTGGCGGCGGGCACGACGGCGCCGCCGGCCGAGACGGAGCCGCTCGAGGTCGTCAGGGCCGTCATGATAGGGCGGAGCTTCGGGATTGGCTGGGCCGTCGCCATCGCTGCCATGTTCCTCTCCCTGAGACGGCGGCTTCCCTGCGATGTTAGCATGATCGTGGTGCTGACGAATGGAGTCTGCGGTATTATTGCCTCTTTAATTCCCCTCTCCTTTTCCTTCTTGTCCACCTCCTCCGACACCAACAAGAGCTAAAAACACGTAGAATAACATATCGGTGGTGTTTCGCTAACATGCCTCCTCACCGGAACCCCAACAGATGGATGCCTCAAAGACCTCGTGGAGAACACTCAGGTCGATGCGCGATCATCGCTTGTTGAGGTTCAGCAGTTTGCCAGCATCGTTGAAGACCTGAAGAGCGTTGCCGACGAGAGAACCAAGGGCAGCCCGATGGAAGCCCTCGAAGATAGTATCAGGGATCTCCGCTTCAGGATGTAGGCACTGGCGCTGAATCGGAACAAGGAGATAGCAGTTCTCAGACATTAATACAAGTCAACAGGAAAGGAAACGGAGTAGCTGGTGGGAATTCATGATGGTGGTCGTAGGGAAAGGGTGTTGGGGCATAATAATTGTATACTTATGTTTCCATTTCTTCCAGTCCTTACTGTGTCAGTCGCATTCCCACTCGCGTCGCTTCACGGGTACTGTGTGGGACAGTGGGAGTCCTCTCGTGTCATTATCGACGCTGTGAGGAGACGTAACCCAACAGCAGATGTGCTCTCTGTTAACTTCAACTAGGCCAGCTCTTCTATAATTAATCAAGAAGCGTGCAGAGGAAACTAGTTCATTGTCTAGACGGACTTAGAGAGGCAGCATACTCCCAAAGGTTCCCTGTTTCCTGCGTCCGCGATTCATGTTGACAGATTCGACCAAAGGGCCTAAAAACGGAAGAGAGAAGAAGAAAAGGGGGCCTGCCTACCTACCTACCTACCTACCTACCTAGGCTATTGAATAGGAACGCGTTGACTTGTGCATGGAAGCTAGGTAACTTCCATGGTCCAAGTAGCAATTTCTCAGCTAAGTTGGAGTGAATGTCGGACTAGACATGTTCGTTTGAGTATTGTGCTTGCTGGGAAATATCATAATATGCCTAGGTACCTACCTACCTACCTATAGGAATCTATTGTGTATGCCCCAGATTTCGCGAAGTTTGGCGCATGCTCCTTTTTGGATGCGCGATGACCGTGTGCTGCCATTCTATCCTACGTCGCATTATGATGTCTGACGTTTGTGCCCCAGCCGTGAGACTGGCGGGGTATGTAGGCTGTGTGAGGTAGGTTACTTAATATGGCAGGTATTTTGCACCAGCACTGCGTACAGGCCAGGTACTAGTCTAGTAGTTCCACAGGCTCAAAGCTATCGGTATGTGTGCATTGACGGGACAGCAACTTGCATTGCTTCATCCCATTCCCGTTCTCCAAACCCCACAAGCACACCGATAATCCCACTACTGTCTGTCTCATCCTCTCCATCCTCTCTCTCTCTTTTCTCCCTCACATCTCTGTAGTGAATCTGCTTCTTGATAGTTCCCCAAAGCTTTTTACTCCCCACACCTATCTGTTCCCCCGTCAACATGGAAGAAATTGCGAAGGAGTACGATGTCATCGTGCTGGGCACGGGTATGTCTTTGTTGCTATGAGCCCCGCTCGAGGTCCCCTCGACCTCCCGTCAAGAGGGGTCATTGGGAGAGTTGGATGCACTGATACTGACGATTGCATCACCACTTTTCCAGGCCTGACAGAGTGTATTCTGTCCGGGTAAGTGCGAAGAATCTCCTGCGAGCTCACTTGAAATTGTGTATCTGCTCTGTCCTGCCTTTGATGAGGTGAATTTGGGTTATAAGCTATGAGCACCAGGACCTAGGCGAGGTATCGACGTGCTGATTTCTGATTCCAACTGTATCCAGTGTCCTGAGTGTCAAGGGCAAGAAGGTCCTCCACATCGACCGCAACGACCACTACGGCGGGTACGAGCCCATTTATTTTTCTTCTTCCTCCTCCTCACCAGCTCTGGATGTTCGAGAACCCAACTGCTAACTTGGAGACTACCTAACTAGAGAGGCCGCTTCTTTGAACCTCCAGGCGGTATGCACTGACAGTTCCCACCGAGGAAAGCTAGCCGCTGACCGCTGGCTGATGATCGCTGACCGCTGACCGCTGACCGCTGACCCCTTGCCTTGCGTCTGTCTACAGCTCTACAAGAAATATGGCAACTTCAGCGGCAGCGCCGAGCCCTGGAAGAACTACGGCCGGGTGAACGACTGGAACATCGACCTCGTCCCCAAGTTCCTCATGTCCTCGGGCGAGCTCACCAACATCCTTGTCTCGACGGACGTCACCAGGTATCTCGAGTTCAAGCAGGTCGCCGGCAGCTACGTCCAGCAGGGTCAAGGACCCAAGGCTACCGTTGCCAAGGTTCCTTCAGATGCCTCGGAGGCCCTCCGGTCCCCCCTCATGGGCATCTTCGAGAAGCGGAGGATGAAGAGCTTCATTGAGTGGGTTGGCACTTTTGACCCTAAGGACTCTGCCACACACAAGGGTCAGTACCTGTCCCTGTCCCTGTCCTGTCCTTGCCCCTCTCCATCGGCTCCTGTGCCCCAGCCTGCCTCATCTTGTCTCGGCTTCGAGCTAACCACGTCACATCCACCCCCCTTCCACAGGTCTCGACTTCTCCACTTGCACGATGAAAGACGTATATGACAAGTTCGGCCTGGAGCCGGGGACGAAGGACTTCATCGGCCATGCAATGGCGCTATACTTGACGGACGACTACATCACCGCCAAGGGCCAAGCTCCCGAGGCGATCGAGCGGATCCGGCTGTACGGCAACAGTGTGGCTCGCTACGGCAAGTCACCCTACATCTACCCTCTCTATGGCCTGGGCGAGCTGCCGCAAGGGTTCGCCCGCCTATCGGCCATTTACGGCGGCACCTACATGCTCAACACCAACGTGGACGAGATCCTGTACGAGGGGGGCAAGGCCGTTGGCATCAAGGCCACCATGTCCGGGGTGGAGCCCGAGATGAAGTTCGAGACGAAGGCCAAGATGATCCTAGGCGACCCGAGCTACTTCTCGGACAAGGTCAAGGTGGTGGGCCACGTGCTGCGCGCCATCTGCGTGCTCAAGCACCCCCTCGCCGGCACCAGCGACAGCGACTCGGCCCAGCTCATCATCCCCCAGTCCCAGGTCGGGCGCAAGAACGACATATACATCGCCTGCATCTCGTCGGCCCACAACGTCTGCCCCAAGGGCTACTACATCGCTATCGTCTCCACCATAGCTGAGACGTCTGCCAACCACCATCTTGAGCTGCAGCCGGGCCTGGAGCGCCTCGGCAAGATCGAGGAGCAGTTCATGGTATGTTTTTCTTCTTCTTTCCCACACAGTGCCTTTCTTTCTTCCAGACTTCACATTTAGTTACTGCTCAAGCCCGCTGAATTTCTCACTCACATGACGCACTCGTAGGGTCCCCCTATCCCTCTGTATGAGCCCATCGAGGACGGCACCAAGGACAACATTTTCATCTCCAAGAGCTATGATGCCACGAGCCACTTCGAGACCACCACCGACGACGTCCAGGACATCTTCCGCCGCTGTATGGGTACAGAGCTGGTCGTGGAGGGCTTGAGGGACGGCATCCAAGTCGCCGGCGAGGAGTGAGCTTGTGTTGCATCTGTCGGGTCGTTCTTGTTTTCGGGTAGAGAATAGGTCTCTTTTGACGGCGACTTTCGTTTGGCTTGCCCCTTTGGTTCCTGCCGAACTCTACCTACCCTACCTACCCCTACCTATTTCTACGGAGAGACACGGACGGAGGAGTTGGAGTTAGCATTATAAATCCCAAATCAAACACACACACACACACACACACACACAACACACACACACACAAACGCGTCGGGGTATTTTTTTAATCTTCATATAGCCGCCCGCCCGCCTCTCTGGAAAGAAAGATTGTTTGGATCTTGGGTGTGTGGTAGTCAATACGCGCATGCACACAAATCAGATTTGTAGTCCGGGAACGGCGAGGACAAGATAAAATGAGGGGGAGGGAGGACGAGGATCGTATTTGAAGTCAAGCTTGGAGGTCTGTCACATGACAATCGCACAGAGACCGTTACAAATCCAGCACAATCAACAACAAACCCGAGGTGACGATACTGGCTTGATATTGAGCTGTGACATGTAGGACTTGGATGAGAAAACTCAGTCATCCAGATAAGAGATATCCATCCGTTAGCTCTAAAGTTGGGATTACGTCAAAAAGGATGGATTGGGTTTTCATTTCTGAAAGGACTGCATTGCAAGTTGCTGCGCTGCAGCCTTTCGGGAACGGCGTTTTTACGATACATTTGACAGGCACAAACGAGCCTAGAACTCCAGCCCAAACCGGAAACAAAAAAAAGGAAAACAGGGAGAAAGAAGGGAAAAGCAAATAAATAAAGAGACCCCTTCACCGACGGGCCGTCTTGCCCATCCCCCGCTTCCCAGCGAAGAGGTGCTTGGGCATCGCGGTGCCGACGTGCCTGTCGGCCTCGCCCTGCCTGGCCATCCTGTTCATCTTGCGCTGGCCCAGCTTGGCCACCCTCTCGGCCTTTGTGCGCGCGACCTCGTGCTGGACGCCGTCGTTGCGCCTGTCCGTGGCGGGTTGGCTGCGGGCCCGGCTCTTGGAGCGGAGCCTCTCGCGCGGGGTAGCCGCAGCCGAGGACGACCCGGGGGTATCCACGTCCATGGCGTCCTCCGTGTCCGCCCGCGCGAGGGAGCGGCCCCTGGCCGGGCGGGACTGCGAGCGGGCCCGGGCCATGATGTCCGTCGTGTCGACGCCGAGCCGGTCGAGGGCGTCGTCCATGTGCGACAGGGGCTTCTTGATGGCCTTGCGCGGGATGATGGCCCGGTTCTTCAGAGACTTCTTCATCTTGGCCTCGTTGCGGATCAGGGCCTGCCGCTCGCGGATGAGCTCCGCCTTGGAAAGGATCTCCTCTTCTTCCTCGTCGGCGATGTCCTCGTCCGAGTCATAATAGCCCTCCGCCTCGAGCTTCTCCTCCTCAGCCTCGAGCGCCGCCAGCTTGGCCTCGATCTCCGGGTCGATGTAGTCGTACACGTTCTTGCCATCGAGCACCTCCGGGATCTTGTCGTACTTCCACTCCGGGTTCTCGAGGATGTAGTTGGCTCGCAGGTCGACGTTGAAGACTCCAGCCCCGCCATTCTGCCCCTCAACGTCCCGCGCCAACATGGGGCGCTCCGGGTCGCTCTTGTCGTATTTCTTGAGATTCTTAACCCCCTCCGGGATGAAGGTCTCCAGGCTGGCCCCGCCCATGGGCTGTGCCACGTGGATCCTCGTCATGACGTCCGCCAGGCGACCGCCCACAACCCCACTCGACGTCGTGCCGGCCTTGAGCTTCTGGGCCACGCGCTCTGCGATAAGCCTCTCGCAGGCCGCGTTCTTGACCGCCTGGACGCCCTCCTGAGTGTTGCACGAGAGCTGCAGCATCTCGACACCGTCCGACTTCAAGAGACCCTGGAGCTCCTCCTGCGTCTGCGCGTCAAGCTCCTCAGGCCGTACGATGTCGATCTTGTTGATGACGATGAAAACCAGCTTGTTCGCGAACAAAGGCTTGATGCTTTTGAAGAGTTGCATCTGCGCCTGCACTGAGTAGCCGCACTGTTCTGAGAGATCCATAAAGTACAGGATTACTGAACGGAGGTGGGCAATGGCCGTGATGCTTTGCATTTCAATGGTGTTCTGCGCGTGCCATACCGGCCCAGCCGTCAGTATTGACTCCCCTGAGGTAGGTATACGAAACCATCATGCGCCCGCCGTGGGAGTAGGAACATACCATATCCTCGAGGGGATGGTCAAGAATTCCAGGAGTGTCTATGACCTGGAACTTAAGGTATTTGTAGTCCAAGTGACCGACAAAAAGACTCTTGGTTGCTGGAAGGAGAGACAAAGGGAAGAAGTCAGTCACATCAGCAAGCTGGACCTAGTCAGGAGGGGGATCTTCCCAGGAATAAATTCGCAGGGTGGGCAGAGTGGGCATACTGAATGCGTATGGCTGAACCTCAACGTCCGCCCTTGTGACACTCCTCAAAAAAGATGACTTTCCAACGTTGGGGAAGCCGGCAATGAGCAGCGTGCGGGTGTTGGGATCAATCGAGGGCAGACGGCCGAGACTAGGGACTGGGTCAGTTCGGGGGGGTATCTTCTGGTTACTGACGGCGGGCTTCACCGCCATCGGGGTCCATTTGTTGTACTCACTGCTGCCGGACCTGGTCGAGGTATACCAATGAGTCCTTCAGTTTCTTGCAGAGCGTCGCCATTCGTCCCAATGCCGCGATCTTGAGTTGCTTGCACTGGTACAGGGACTGGCCGTATTTGAGCAGCCGAACGTAGTCTCTTGATATCGTCTCCATCAGGTGCTTCGCCGTGGAAACCTGGCCGAGGGCCACCTTGAAATGGTCCGCATCGTAGAGGGTGTTCAGGAGGTCCTTGTGGAAGGGATGTAGGTCCTGAATCCTGGGGAAGGATGAGAGGATCGCTTCGAACTTCTCGGAGAACCTGAAAGACGGCCATTGGAGTTAGTATCGCTGCCCAATGCCTCAAGGCAAACACTTTCGTGGTGTTGGGGATGGAGTGGGGTGGGTCGAGGTGCCATCCTGGTATTGTTGACGTACGTCTCCTGCGTGAACTTGACTTTTCTGGTGTAGAAGCCTCTGATACGGCCGATCTTGAATCCGGCACGGATCTGGGTGGGGAGTCGGCGCTGCGTCCGGCTGAGCACGATATCCAGGAACTCCTGAGATGTCGGCACCGGAGGGATATCCTTCCACGTAGTCTTCATTGTGGCTAGATCTGTATCCTGAATACGTGGAGGAGGTGATGACGGTACGGCGTTTTGTATTCTGCCTCTGGTTCCCAAACCACTTCGTCGCTTGTCATAAATAGTGGAGGGGCTGTCAATGGGAATTTCTTCTCCCGGATTAAGAAAAAATGAGACTCCGTGCGTTATCGCTATCGTCTTGTCTTATCTTATCATTATTTAAGTCCCACACCAATGGATTCCCCCTTATCGGCAACACCAGGAGACGATAAGACGCCCTACCCCGCCAAACATATTCCCACCCTGGTCGTCGACGACATTGGCAGGGGACAACTGGTGGCGCATATCAAGGCACCGCCTAAGCCCTCGAGGGAAACGTTGGGATTCCTTAAAGAGCCTAACCCAGATATATATGCCTCTTATGCCAGCCGAGGATGACGGAATATAATGCTATTTTATAGTGAACCGTGTATGCCAGCACCACTAGAATCATAGTGTCTTTTTGGCAAAGATCGTCGGACTCGTACTAAGGGGTGGCCCACAGTAAGGTTTGCTGTGGCGGGGTCTCGCTGTAGAGTTCCGTTTCGTCGACGGTTTTATTATTGCCTCTCTACCTATCCGTAGTTCTGCATCAATGATCGCTTTCCCCTAGAGCTTGGCTTACACTCGGCTCCCAGAATTGAATGCATAGGTGGTCAGCAGCCGGTATGCTGTAACTCCTTCGTCCTGTCATTAATCCCCCCCCTTTGCATCTCATTTGAGGCAAACACAGACAGCTAGCTGACTGTCATGCGGCAGTAGGGTAGTCATCACATTCACTCGGACTAGGGTCTTGTCGACATTAATAGAAAATTGGCTCGGAATCTAAGCTGGTCTTCGACTCTTGGTTCCTTTTTGAGAAACTCTCTCAGCAACGATGGTAACCGAAAAGCTCACGCCCTACAAGGCCGAGTTCCTCCAGGCGGCCATCGGCGGCGGGGTCCTGAAGTTCGGTAGCTTCGAACTCAAATCCAAGCGAATCTCGCCCTACTTCTTCAACGCGGGCGACTTCTACCGCGCCGACCTGCTGCGTGCAATCTCGACCGCCTACGCCAAGGCCATCATCGAGGCGCGCGAGCAGATCGGCCTCGACTTCGACGTCGTCTTCGGCCCGGCCTACAAGGGCATCCCCCTGGCCACCGCGACGACGGACAAGCTGGCCGAGCTCGACCCGGAGCGCTACGGCCGCGTGTGCTACTCGTTCGACCGCAAGGAGGCCAAGGACCACGGCGAGGGCGGGAACATCGTCGGGGCGCCGCTCAAGGGGAAGAAAGTCCTGATCGTCGACGACGTCATCACCGCGGGCACGGCGAAGCGGGAGGCCATCGCCAAGATACGCAAGGAAGGCGGAGTCGTCGTGGGCATCGTCGTCGCGCTAGACCGCATGGAGAAGCTGCCGGCCGCCGACGGCGACGACAGCAAGCCGGGTCCCAGCGCGCTGGGGGAGCTGAAGAAAGAGTACGGCCTGCCCATCGTCGCCATCCTGACACTCGACGACATCATTGATGGGATGAAGGACTTCGCGTCCGAGGACGACACCAGGCGGACGAAGGAGTATCGGAGAAAGTACAAGGCAACCGACTGAAGGAGAGGAGAAGAAAAAAAAAGTAAAAAGAATGGGAAAGAACTGAAGCAAAAAGTGACTGTCTATCCCTTTCCTCAGACTCCTCTCCTGACTAATGATTCCTTGATAAACGTGACGCCATGATTTGTGTTGCGAAGGACAGAAAGGGGTTTATTTTGCAAATCCCCTCCCAAGGGACCTATGGGCAATGAACGAAGAAAAGTTCATAAGTGAAGTGAACAAGGGCCGATTCCTAGAAAGCACCCTCAGGCCAGGACCGAAATCTCTATAAGCTGTGTTCCCAACCGGGCTGTCCCATGACAGGCAATAAAACGGAAAGTAAATCAGAGAAAGGG